>CAXIVR010000596.1:0-31691 GCA_964035755.1 Teleogryllus oceanicus
AAGATAGCCGGCTTTCGACGGCTTTGCCATCATCAGTCTCGCTGCTTTCGGCAAAAGTCGCAGTTCACAGATTTTTGCCAAAAGCAGCGAGACTGATGATGACGGCAAAGCCGTCGAAAGGCGGCTATCTTAATAAAAATAATATGTTGACGAAGATGACTTATTTTATTTCTTTTCTTTTTCTTTGAACCCAAATGAGGATATGAGCACGCGTCAAACCTCGTTTTAGCCATTCTATTGTTAACACATGCCATACAGTTGAAACAAAATGTGGTTTTTGGTGATCAAATTCATCAACCTTTGGTATTTCAGATGAAATACACATACAGGTGAAATAATATCATGCCTGTCATGCGGACTCTGTCCCACATACAATTTGTGTCTGATATCTCACCATTCGGGGTTGCATGTCATTTTAATAAAAAGATCAGGGCGATCGTGGTGTGTGTCACATACATCATGACACCCTGGGCTTTCTCATGGAGGTACCTCGGTGAACCAGTGAAAGTAGATGGTAAAATGACCTGCTGTCCAGTATTTTGTGAATTTACATTCGCATAATTATTAATTGTACTCGAAGGTGAATGTAGTTCTGCTCTTAATGGTCTTTTTTGATTTTGCTTGATATTACTAAGTCATTCTGTAATCATTTTAGCACCTATGTCAACAACAAACTGATTCAATTATTGCTGAAACATTAGCAGATAATACACTGTATCCTCCCTCACCATAAACCTATGTGAATAGTATTGCATGCATTATATCTTCTTTGAAAGGTTTTGGTTTGCTCTTCCTGGAATTACTTGTGGAATATTAATACAATATCCATCTTTTCCGGTAACAATATGAGAGGATATTGAAGAGGGTCGTAAGCACGATGTAATTCGGAAACACGCTGTAACATTCGATTCATACTGTGTAATACAATATCTCTGTGCCCTTTATCTTCATCTACCAAAAATACAGCCACTTCATTTGTTGTTGGTTGGTTGAAATTATGATTGAAATCTGTGATAATTGACAGGGATAATATCAGCAAAGATGAGAATTTTGTAATCCAGAATATTTGGAAGTGTTTGTTCTACGCAGCCTTGAAACTTTTAATAGATTGCAACATTACCTGCATCATTTGTATAATTTCTGTGTTTAAAATTTTAATGTTTTGACAAAAGACGTTTGGTCTCCTTCAGACAGGAAATACACCTGCAAAAACAGGGTTCGTTTTTGAAGTAAACTACCAATGATGAAATTTTTTTTCCTGAATTTTAAATGTTGGCTATAAAATCCTTCCTTATATTCTGTACAACCAAAAGATGTGATCTGAAAAAGACAGTTTATTGTATGAAATGTTTTTAAAAAGGATGTTCACCAAGAGCAGGATTTTAGATTTCAGGAGGCTAAAGTTTTTAAATTTTTACTTTCCATGAGAAAGAACACATGCTATTTTGTTCCAATGCCCATTTTCTTCCCAAACGACAAATTTTCATTGTCCAATCTGAATATGAGGAGCAATGTAAATAATCAAATTGGGATTATATGAAAATCTGCTTGCTACCTAAATATTAAATTTGCTTCCCTCCTTAATATTGCAGTGTTCTTCAGTACTCCTCTGCCTCTTGCAGCCAATTTTTTATATACTGCCCATTTTCACACTTTTAGTCTGTTTAGATAACTGCGACTTTCGTTTCGCAATTTTTAAAACAATTTAGCATTCACAAATTTCTGTAAAAGAGGTAGTTGAGAAAATATGATTCTATTTATTGTACATTGTGCATTACTGATATTCTGTACTGTCTATTATTGTACTTTTACTCTCTCAACCTAACGCATTTTTAACATTTTCCCAAACTTACAATGTTTTCCTTATCGCTGTTTCTATATAACCACTGGGAAAATAAATTTAAAATCTTACCACTTTAGTTATGGTCTCTCTCAACGATCCACCAACCTTCACAACGAACGTTCACACACAGACATGTGTACATACCCTGATTCAAAAAATGAATTTCGTAATAATTCTGTACATTGATAAATCAGTAATAGATCAAGTCATCGTCTGGTGGCGCACAGTAAACATAACATTTATGCCCGATCTATGATGTAATCTAGGCGAAAAATGCCCAGAAAGTAATTTTTGTAAATATATTAAGGTTTATAGTAGTAAATTATAGCTGTCTTTTCAGGAAGCTAACACAAAACTTTCATCGGGATAGGTTCAGTAGATTCCAAGATTATCACGCTGAATCCACCTTTGTCTTTATACATTGGTGAATAGTTACAGAATTTTTCGATGTAGAAGATTAGAACGATATAGATATTAGAATATTTATATAGGATTTATAAAAATGAATGATCTAGATAGATACATATAGAATCAAAACTTTCAATGATATCCACATTTTAAAACTAACCTTTTTATTTTTTCTTCTCTCGTGTTTTATAAAGAAAGGTTTAAAAATATCTCCTGCCAATTCGTGACCGAAGGGGCTTACCGTTTTTTACCGGCATTACATGCGACAGATCTTCACAGGGCAACTGGAGATAGATCGGGTAATAGATATAATGTAATAACATAATTGGTAAATTATAATCATAAAAGGATATAAAAATACTTGTATCTTTGCTGAAACGTTTTTGCCAGATTTTATAAATATTTTGAATATAAAAATATATATGTTTTAAGTCCTCTGTGCTCGTAAAATGTATACAACTTATTTCATTAGGTTAATTAATTCAATATACTATTGAAAAATAAGGACAATAACGATCTATGGATCGAGATATATACAGAATATTACATTATAGTACTGAGCCACTTAACAAAACCATTTTAGCTTCATTATTTGATCTGAAGTGCTGTATAATATGGATCTTAAAATGTGAATATTGAAACCAATGATCCTCAGATTTTTTATTTAATTAGACAAATATTTAAGATAAATCAATTTTTGCCTATTTTTATATAAAAAAGGATTCATTCCTTGGAAGCAACGGATATGCAAAACTATAGCACAGATTAATCTTAATGAGTAAATGATCATTGCTTAATTATATACCACAGCGTAATCTCCTGCTCATATTGAAGAAGAAGTTCAACTGCTGTATCAAAAATACAAACATTTTACATTTTACCAATTTAAACATAGAGAGCTATATAAGTAGTTTCAGAAGGTAAAAAATAAATATTTAGTTTAAATTTTTATAAACTTTAGGAACATACAAAAAATAATGATCCAAAAACATGACATTATGGGTAGTACATAATAAATTGACAATGTACTAAGCCACTTAACAAAAAAATAGCTTCATTAGTTGATCTGAAATGCTAAATATTAAGACGCTTGAAATGTAAGTAACAGAAACCTTCATTTATTGGGAGCAGTTGGTATGCAAAATAAGAGCACAGATTAGTCTCAATATGTAAGTGATCATTCTTAATTACATACTGCTGCACTAATCTTCTGCACATAATGAAGAAAAAACTTCAACTGGTGAAACCAAAATATACAACTTTTTCCATTTTCCATTTAAATACAGAGCTGTGTAAATAGTCAAATTGTGAGGGCTAATGAAAAGCTGCCCTACTACTTAAAGAATTATTTACATTTGGATCCCTCCTTGCAGTATTATTTACAATGGTGCAGTAGTATTTAGTAAGTAACTCTCTTTATGATTCAAAATTTTATGGACCCCCCATCTATTCGCACTTTTTGTTTTGAGAACTTGACACTTGATTGTTTCAAAAATTAATGTTTAAAACTGAAAAAGAAGAGGTTTTTTAGAATGCATAAGACTTTATCTAAAATAGCATTGTATATTATTTGTATATTTTTAAAATTGTATATTATTATACTTTTGCCCCTCAAAAACCCAACCTCTTTTTTTGAAACTTTAAAACCCAATGTTTTTTGCCACTTTGCCCCCTCGCTTGCAAAAAAAGGGGCAAAGTCCTGACCCGAATTTTACCAGAGTTTTTTTGACTTTTGCCCTGTCTCTGGGATGGGGAGCTGACCAATCCGGTTTTACCCTTATTTCGGGGAGGCGGGCTTTTCCCAATTTTTGAACATTCAAAATGGCGGTGAGGGCGAGTTATATTAAAAATATTTGAATATAAAATTAAACCAACCAAAGTTTTATAAAATTTTTTGTAAAACATTTAATTACATAAATAAAGGATGAATTTTCCCCAGAAAAATTTTTTTTAAAACTGTTAAAAAAACGGGTTTTTGGAAATAAAACACGGGACAACGACTATTAAGCCCTGCTCACTTTTCCCCCGTTTATTAGGAAATTTTAATATAAAATGCAAATAATTTGAATTTGTATCTTTCAACCCAAAAGATTTTATTAGAAAATTAAAAAATTTAAAGAAATTTTTTAAATATTTAAACAAACAGTCCCCGAGAAAAAGCAGCTTTTTTGTGAAATACTTCATCATCAATTTCAGATGACCCAATTAAAAATACTATAAGGTCGTAATTTTAAAATTTTTAATAAAATAGTTTTGATATATAAAATACTAAATAAACTTAAAGTTTTTAAAAGTTCATTTAGTCAAATGAAATTTTTTCTACTGCAGAATTATGTTTGGGTAAGTAAAAAGAAAATGAATGATTTTATTTTTTGGTTTTGGGGGACGGAAATTAATTCCTTTTAATCTAACGTTGGGGTGATTGCATTTACATGGAGTTTTTTTCCCCCAAATAAAAAATCATTATAATTTTGGAGGTTTTTAGAGAATAAAAGATATATGACTTTTAATAACTTTTTAATATTTTAATGTTTGCAAAAAGAAAAACCAGCTTTGCCATTGGGAAAATTATTGGAGGAAAACACACACACAACACACACACACACACACACACAAAACCACACACACACACACATACACAAAACAACACCCCAATCAATAAACTTAAAAAATTAAAGGGAATGTTTTAAACCCCCAAACCCAAATGAAATTATTATATTTATTTTTATTGTTTTAAAGTATATTTTTAAAATGATTTTTTTATTTTGAGAAGAGCAATGACACAAAGTTTTTAAAATAATGGAATTTTAAACCCCCAATTTTTTTTAGAAAACAGACCCATGCAAAATATTTTTTTAACCCAAAGAATCACTAGAGTTTCCCCCCTTTTTAAAATTATTTAAATTTTTAAAATTTAATAATGTTTCAAAATTTCACAATTTGGAAATCACGATAATCTTTAAAAAATGAATGGGAAATTTTTCAAAATTTTAAAAAATTTAAATTTTCTATTTTCAAAATTTTTAATTTATAAAAAATTTTAATTTTTTGGGATTGTTCCCCAACCATCCAGTAATATTGTTTTTTGCATATTCAAATTTTAATAAATTTTTAAAACATTGTAAAAAAATAAGAAATTTAATTTTTTTGGGAAAATTTTTTTAAGGTTATCAATATTTAAAAAGTAATTTAATGCATAAAAATTTTATTTTTTTATGCTGAATTTTTTTAAAAATTTCAAATTTAAGTTAAACCTTTAAAGTTCTAAATTAAAAATGTACGTTTAAAATGTACCCCCCAAATTGTTTTATAGTTTGTTGGGGATACGGGTTTTTATTTTTTAAGGAATTTAAACAAAGAAAATCTAAAATAAAAAATTAACCCAAATTTTAAAATTTTCTTTATTTGGTTTTAAATTTTTGGGACTCCCCAATGGGTTTGTAAAGGGGAATTTGGGGGGTTTTCTGAAAACCAAATCCCAGGTCCCCAAAGGTTTTTTACTTAAGTCTTAGGATTCCGAAAGTGATACAAATTTTTAAAATTTAATTTGAAATAATGTTTTAAAATTTAAAAGGAGAGAAATGATGAAAACAGTCCTGAGTTTTTAAAAATCTCCCTTTTGGAAACTGCATTAAAGCCCCAAACTGGCTATTGTAATTACATTTTCTGTCATTCGTCGAAAAACTAAATTTTCCGTGAAAAAATAATCCCCCAAAGGAATGTTTTCCCAGGAAAGGGGCCCCAATATGTTATTGGTGGAGGGGGAAAAGGTTTTTAAATTTTAATTGACATTATTTTTTAAAAACAAAAAATTTTTGAATTTATTTTTTGTCAGTTTTTTTTCCCAGTCCTGAAATTTTTTATAACAACATTTTTTTTACCTAAATACAATTTTTCCCTTTTTGACCTGTAAATTTGGGGAAAATAGTTGTTTTTTGGGAAAAGGGGATCATGCCAAAGGGAAAAGGGGTTTATAAACATCATAAATACCAAATAGAGAAAATATTTTTATATTTTTAATTTAAAGGGGACTTCTCCAAAAAAAAAATTTTTTTTTTTTCATTTAATTTTTCAAATAAGAAGAAATTTTTTGGTTTTTGGTTTAAATTCCCCAAAGATTTTTAAAACAGATTTTCCCCCCTTTTTTTTGGGGCCGGGACAAAATTTGCGGTTTTCATCCGGTTTTTCCACTGGGTTTAAGGGGTAATTTTTTTAAATTTTTAAATATATTTGGCAGTTCTAATGACCGTTTTGTTCACACCAATTTTTTTTATTCCGTGGCATTTTCCCTCTATTCTTGTCCCCTTCCCAATGTAAAAACCATGCACTTAAAGTTTTCCCCTTCCCCCTTTTCCCTCTTTTCCTTTCAAAGGGATCTTTTAAAGAAAATTTTTGATATTCTGTAAGAATTCTGCAAACAATTGGGAGTTTTTTGGGATTCTACTTTTTCATCATTTAAAATTTTTTCTGTTTTAATCTTTTGTTTAGTTTTCCCCATCAAAATATACTGACAAATCTTTCCCCAAAAAATTTCTTTTCCAGAAATTTAATGAGAGTTTATTGAATTTTTTTAAATTTTAAATTTTGTTTCATACGTAAAACAGCCCCCACCATTGTTTTGGGTATTTTGGGTTCCCCAGTTTTTTTTGAAAATTTTTGTTTTAAAAAATTTTATGAAACCCCCACTAAAATTGGCCTCCCAGTTTTTTTTTTAATAAAGTCAATATTATTAGATCCCCCTGCTCTAATAATCCCCCGATATTTTAAATTTTTTCCCACGGGAAATAACTCATTTTTTCCCTAATCATATCGAGTTTTTCCTTAAACCATGGTTTTATTTCTTAAATTATTTTTGAGTCCCCATGTTTTATTTTTTTATTAATTTCTTTTTAAAAACAGATACAAAAAAATTTATTTTTCTACCTATTTTTAAGGGGATATTGACCCCAAAAAGGGGGAATCGTTTAGAAGGAATTAAAAGGTTTTTGGGCAGCTTTTTTAAAGTCTTAAAGATATCCATTTAACTTTTTTTAGTTTTTGGGATTAAAACAATAAAACCCTTTAAATTTTGTTTTATTTAGTCTTAAAATGACTTATTGGGTTCCCAAAAAAATTTAAACAAATTTCCCAAATTGTTAAAAAAAAATTTTTTCCCTTGAGGGAAATAATATTATAAAAAAAAGGACTTTTTTCACCATTCCCTAGTTTCCCAATAGTTCTTTGAGAGAGAAATGAATCTTTTCTAGGATGGAGAGGGCATACCCTTGAGTCTTTTTTTTTGGGACCCAAAAGGTTTTGGGGATGGTTTAAAAAATTTTGGTATACTTTTTTTGAATAAAAGGGGATTGAAAAGGGTTTTTAATTGGATTTGTTTTTAATTAAATATCATCAAAAAATTACCCCAGAATGAGCAAATGGGAAATGAAAAATATTTACTTTCCTTTAAAAATTTTGAATATTTATTATATAAATACATTTTTTAAAAAACCGAATTTTTTTTTCCCAAACTTCATCACTAATTTTATTCTTTTAAAATTTATCTTGAGCATTTTAAACCAAACATTTTTACAAAAATTAATTTTTGTATACTTACGTTTGAAAAATAATATCTGATAGAGAATGTTATAATGCCGGGGAAAACGGCATTTTTTTAAAAAAATCATTGCCGCGCCTGGAAAAAACCCGAATAAAAAAAGTTCAAATTAAGAAAAAAAGTCCTTTTAACAGCGGTGTAGCCATAACCCCAGTTTTGTGGATCCGTGACAAAAAAAACTAATTTGGAAGAAAAATGTTAGTCTGTCCGTCTGATAAACTCTAGCCCCTTAAACCATGCATACGTTTTTTTCCAAATTGAAGAAACCCTGTCGTTTTCCCTTGAGCTAAAGTTATGCTTTTTAAAAAACTTTCCCAAATTTTTTGGGGACTTTTTGGCCCTTTCCCGGACTTTTTTAAATTGTTTTAAAAACGGCCCCAAATTTTTTCTGTTTTTTTTAAGGATTGCTTTCTATAGTAAAATGCTTAAAAAGGTAGAATATGTCCAATTGTCACGGTTAACCTAAATTTTTGAAAAATCGTTTAAAATTTAAATTTTAAGTTTTAAATAAACCAAAATTAAAGATAGAGATTTTTGTTTAAAAATAAAAAAAGGTTTTATAATTAGATCTTTTAAAAACCATGCATTTTTTAAAATTTTATTTGGGATTTTTACAATATGGGTAATATTTGAAATTTTTAAAATTTAAAAAAAGATTTTTTTTCGAAAAGGCTCCAAATTTTTTTTTTAAATTTTTTTTAAAAAAATCCAAATGCAGCCTATCCGATAAATATAAAAGATATTGCTCTTTCTATTTTTTTTAAAATTACAAAAATGAAATTTTTTGAACTTTTCGCGGGAATATGAGCATTTGAGTAGATTTGTATAGATTATTTAATTTGTGAGTAGAATTTTTCCCAAATGACTTTAGAGGAAGTTTTTAAAAAACCTAATAGATTCCGGGAAAAGAGCTTTTTTAAACCCAAAAAGTTGAAAAAATGAAAAAATGTTTTTTGGCCGGGATAGAGGGTCAGGGGCAAGAAAACCCAAAAAAACCCTTAAACCCAGTCCAAAAAGGAAATTATAAACATTTGCTACAAAAAACCCCCTTGTCCCATTCTTTTGGCACCCTATTTCTTCATATTTTGAGTATAAAGGGAAAGGGATTTTTAAATTTTTAAAAGAAAAAAAAAATTTCAGCTAGAAAATTCAAAAAAAAACAGTGAGACAAAATAAAAAAAGAATTTCAAAGGACGTAATACTCGTATTGGGGATTAAAGGAAACGAACGACCAATAAAAAAACCAAACGGCCTTTTTGAACAGAAAAATATGGAGAGTGAATGATCGGGGGAAACGACCAGAAAATCAAAAGACATTAAATTTTTTGGTAGTTTTTGTAATGGTATCTTCGGGAAAGAAAAGGAATGTTTAGAAATTCCCGACATCGTTTTAGGAATTTTTTTCATTGCTCGTCAAGAAAAAACCGCTGATATGGGCGGGATTTAAAACACGCTTTCCCTTCATTGGGGTACACCAAGGATTGCGTTACCAAACAGACGAAAGTAAGCATTTCCGGAACTTACCAATTAAGAATTTTACGAATTTTGTCTTCAAACTCATTGTTTTTCCGCATTTTGCAATTTAAAATATTAAATAAATTACCTTAAGAGAAATAAGAAAGCAAAGAAATCTCCCGCGGAATTATAAAATATTTAAATTTTTATTTTAAGAATGTTTCATTTCTACTATGAAATTTTTTGCGCTTGGGTTCTAGCCTGACCCCCAAACCCCTTTTATCGCCCTGCCCAAGGTGGGGATTATTAGACGTGATAACTTTGGGGCCAATAGACAAGTTTCGACACGGCCTGACATTTGGGGAATTATTTGGTCTAATAACTAGAACTAAAAACTTTTTTGGGACTTCAAGAAAATCACCATCATTACGCAGTTATTTTTTTGTTCATCAAATTACATTTATATAAAAAAAAAACCCCTTTTTATTTTCTCGTGTTATTGGTAATTTTTTTTAATATATAAAAAAAGGCACTATTAAACTTATCTTTTTTTTTAAAAATTAAAAACGAAAAAGAAATTTCTCCCTTTAAAAATTTAATTTGGAAAAGGGAAAAAGATTAATTAAAATCTCAAGAATAGTCAAAAAAAAAGGGTTGAATAAAGGGCCAGGTGAACTGAGTCTTCCAGTTTTTTCAAACAAGCCCCTTGAATTACATGACGTCATTTCCCGCACATTTTATAAATGCTTTTAATATTAAAAATTTTTGGGAGATGATACTTTTTTGGGGTTTTTTGCTAGTTAAGACGGGAATGTTGTTGGGTAAAAAAAGGGAAAAGGGAAAAAGTTTTGATTTCAAAATGGGTTTTTGAAACGTTTTAATAGTAAAAAAAAGAAAATTTTTTCCATTGCAGTTTTGACCCCAAAATTCTTTAAAATTGAAAATATTACTGATTGTCTTTTTCCAAATGAGTTTTTTTTTATGAAAATGATTCATATTGCAAAATATGAATGTATTTATGAAATTTAAAAAAAAGAGTAATTTTTTTCCAAAACCGGGGAAAGACGTTGTGAAAAAGTCACAACTTTGATATCAATTACTTAAATGTCAAAACCTTTCCCCAAACGGGACTTACGTAAATGATGACAGGGTGACAAAATATCAAATGCGTGGGGAATAACGAGCCGGAAAACCCCATATTTTCGGAAGGCGCGGTCAGGGGCAACTGGTCGGGAAATCGAACGATGCGGGTTTTATTCCCCCAAGGGGAAATTTCATCTTTAAACCAAAAACGGTTAAGGTCACAATAGGAAAATTTTTTAACGAACGGGATAAAAAATTTCCCCATATTTCTTTTTTCCATAAAAATGGGTAGAGGAAAAACTTTTTTGGGAAATGAATGCAAAAAGTATGTTTAAAAAGTTCACTATCTTAATTCCAAGGAGGTTAGGTTAAAATTTTACTAACTAAAATAAAAAATACACATTTGGGAAAAATATTTTTTAATAAAGGGGTTTAAACTAATTTACATTATATAGTATAAAAGTTCAGAAAGATCTTAGAAAAATAAATACAATTTTTTTCCCGCTAAAAAATTCTTATCTTTAATTTGGGCTTTGGTAAAAGGGAAAGCGGAACAGAAGAAAAAAAGGGATCCCAAAAAACCGATCCCCAATACCTGATTTAAAAAAACCCGGGCAAAAGATTTTAGCTTTCAGAGAGAGTTATTGGTCTCTCAGGGAAACCGGTTTTTAAAGTTTGTTTGAATTTTCCATTTTCTGAGGGGTAAAAATTTAAGACTTTTTAGAAATTACATTTCTAAACATATTTTGTTCCGCCCGTACAACTTCGGAAAATGCAATAATTTGGGCAAACTTGATGTTTAAAAAACATGATAATATATTTATTTATCAATAATGTTATCATATTTATGAATTTTATAAAAATTTAATAAATTTTGATTTAAAAGAACGAATTATCCCAAAAATTTTGAGATCCAAAAATTTTAAACCCCCTTTTTTTTTTCCTTATTGAGACTAAATGGGCAGGGTGATTTTTATTGATCACCCCCTAACTTTGGGGGGAATAATCATTGGGTATAACTAAAAATTAAAATTCCCCTTTTTTTCTTGTGAAAAAATTGGGGCCATTTAATGGTCAAAACTTAGTTCAGCTACCCCACTAAAGATAAACCCCGTAACAAAC
Source organism: Teleogryllus oceanicus (assembly GCA_964035755.1). Classification (NCBI taxonomy): domain Eukaryota; kingdom Metazoa; phylum Arthropoda; class Insecta; order Orthoptera; family Gryllidae; genus Teleogryllus; species Teleogryllus oceanicus. Next base: position 11,505 of record CAXIVR010000596.1, read on the forward strand.
AGTTTATTTAAAAAAGGAGAAATAATAAAAAAATTGATTTTTTTTACATGACCACGTCAAATGTACTTTTTTATGTTTTGGTTTAAAACATTTTGAAATGTACCCACCTAAGGGAAAATTTTTTAAATTAAAAATTAAAAAATTTAAAGAAAAAATTATCAATTGTTTACAATTAAAAGGGGTGCGTTTTGTTAGCATTTATCACAAAGGCACAAACACAAAAAGGTACTTTAATGAGTTTTTAGTTCTTAAGGAACTTTTTTAAACGGGAAAAAGACATAACCCCTTTTTCTAAATTAATAAAAGAACAAGAAATTACCCTTTTTTGCAAAAAATTTTTTAATAAAACCCCCAGACTTGGTTTAAAGGGCTTGGGAAATTTTAGAACTGTTAAATATGTAAATTACTAGTGATTAAACAACTTGGGGAAGACTTTTCATATTATTTAATGATTTATAAAAATATTATAATGATATTGGGAATTGAGAAATTTTTAATATTTTTAGCTTTTCTCTCCCAAATTTCGTTTAGTCACATTTTTTGGGAAAACAAAATACCAGCAAAAACTTAATATAATTAAACGTTTAAAAAACAAGTTTGTTCCTTTCCCCTTTCGAATTTTAATGTCTCTCGTGATGATAGTGATTAAAGTTCCAGGCATCAGGTAAAAAAAATATTCTGGCAGGGTTTGATCTGGGGCCATTCCTCATCTACACCCGTTTAACCACGGGGTTAGGGACAGAGGTACCTTTTTGCACCGATGAGGGGTTGGGGAATGAATTCTATCTTTTACATTTATTGTTCTTTTGATATACAACATTTACTTCAGGTTACAGTAAAACTCACATTCTTGATAAGAATGTGGGGGAAACACCCCGGATACTATTCTATGTTGATTCTAGTTAGAAAATTTGATTGAATGTCTTTTGTGGCTTTTTTAGTTTCCATCCCCGGGAAATGCTATTCGCCCCCCCCCAAAATATTCAAGGTGATTCCACATTAACCGATAAGACTGAACTGTAACTCTCTTAAAAAAACCCGTCTGAAATACAGAACCGGTAGTATTGGGAAGAACTATATTATTTTTTAAAACCAATTTAAAACAACTAAGAGAATTTTGACTTTTATCTGTTATTCCCGAAAATTGAACCTAAACTTTAATGATATAATGCTAAAAATTTTAATTATCAAAAAGTTGATTGATTGTTTTTAAAGAAATTATAATGCTTTTTTAATTTTAAACAACGGGAAATAAAATTGAACTACAAAGAAAATAATTTCTTCAATGTCACTCTCCCAAATTTTACTATTACATGAATTGGGGGAAAAAGTTTTTAAACCCGTAAGATCTCTATTTTCAATTTTTTAGTCTTGAAAAATTTAAATTTTTTAAACTTAAAAAAAGAGGGGGCCCCTTAAAAAAGGGGCTACCAGCGCCTGGTCAGTTGGTACAGAATGAGGTTTTAGTCGTCGAATTGATGGACGATTTAAAAAACCCCTTTTGGGCCCCAAATCTTTTTAAAAAATTTAAAATTAATTAAAAATATTGGGGAAAATTAATACTGAAAACACAATAACTGAAGAAAAATCACCTTTGATCTGAATCAAACGTTTTTGCAAGCCCACAAAACGTACCTATTGGGGTTAAAAATATTGGTTTAAAAGGGTTTGTGTTTAGTTTCCACTTTGAAAAGTAGTTAAAATAATAAAAATGCTAAATAGAAACAAAACGTTTTCATATATTTTTTTGTTTCTTTGAGGCCCAATTTTTTTTAAGTTTAAATATATTGTGATATATAATATAAAAAGTATAATATAGGGGAATAATAAAATATAATTTAAAAAATATAATTATAATTTAATAGAATTTAACTTTTTTAAAAGAAAGAAAGACAATATTTTTTACTTTTTTTCATGCATACTTTAGTACCACATTGTCATAATAAAAAATAGAAAGGGAAAAGGGAAAAATTCGAGGAAAATTTTAAAAGTTAGAAGTAGGGCAGTTTTAAAAAAAATTTAAAATGCTAAAACAGGTTTCATTTTCTTCACCCGATTTTCACGGGAAAATTATGGGAAAAAATACTAAAAGTTTTGAAAAATTTACATGATCTTTTTTAAAAATTTATCTTTAAAGGAAAAAATTTCATGAAGGGAAAAAATTAAATTTCAATATTTTACTTGGGAATATTTAGAAAATCTTTTTCAATGAACATGAGACTAGAAATTCTCTTAAATGCACTTCCCAAATCCAAAAATTATTACATTTAATTTTTATTACATTTGTTTAAAAAATTTTGGAGCCCTTTGCTTGCCCTTTGATAAATGTCCCAGGGGGACATGTAAAGTATCCTCCCCAATTGAATATCGGTTTTTAAAAATTTTAAAGGGGCCCCCACATCAGCCAGATCGATTGGGAGTATCAATTTTTTGAAAAAACGGCTGAACGGTTTAGCCGCCAGCGTTGTTCAGGGGCGGGCGGGCAGACATTTTACCGTCAGTCGATTTTTCGCTATCAACCACCCCCAAAAAAACGGATTCTGCCAACCCCAAGATTTGGGTGATTTTTTTTTAAATTCCCAGCAAGTGGATTTATTTCCCTTTTTTTGTCACGGGGGTAATATGCGTTTTTTGCTGACAAGCCGTTTTTTTTTAGCATTACGTAACTTTTTTACTCCTTAAAAGAAAGTGCAATAAAGGGGGAAAAATTTTGATTATGGGTTTACGGAAAATTTTAAATTTTTCCTTTCAATGCAATTTTCTAAATTTGGGAAAAATTTATACAATTTTTTTAAAATTTTATTTTAGAATTAGTTATACTGGGGAAAAGAAATAAAGAGTTCAAGAGGGGAAAATTTAAACAGATTAGTAAAATTTAAAAGTTGGGAAAAACCCGGGGGATATTTAATAAAAGGGGGGACATTTACTCAGATTTGTAATAATTTTTGGTGTATTAAGAAAAGTGTAAAGAAAAAGAAAGAGTTCTTTTTCAAAAGTTTCAATAATGCAATATGAGATAATGTAAAATAACCTTTTAGAAATATTGAAATTTGATTAAGGGAACCCAAATGAACTTTAGTATAATATCAATTTTGAAAAAAAAAATTGATTTAGAAGTAGTAAATTTTAATTTTTTGGGAACCATGACAGTTGGGGCCTTTTTTACAACGAGTCTAAAATAAATACATGTTCGCAGAGTTTTTTTGGGAAAAATTTTTTTGGGGGTTCGTGATTTAAAAACCGAATTTTTTTTCAAAAATCCCAAATACTATTTTTACTTGATATCATTGTTTCTGTAGTGGTTGCATTTGAGAATGTAAAAATTTGTTAAAATTTAAAGAAGTCTTAACTCAATATTAGGGCCCCCTTATTTTCCCACTGTTTTCAGCTAAAAATATGGAAATATTGTAATGAAAAAACATTATTAAATTCAGTGGAAATTTTAGTTTAATAAATATTTTATTTTACCAACGAAATAAAAAAGGTAAAAAATATTAAATTCCCAAAGTTTATTGAATATTTTGGGGGAAATTTGAGAGAGTTGAATATTGTTATAAATAATAATCGAATTAGCAGACCATATATGAAAATTTTATTTTTTATTAAAATATTTCCATTTTATAATACTTTTACCCAGGGGAAAAAAAAGTCCTTAGGTTTCATTAGCAAAAGATTATTGAAAAGTCTGAATTCAAAAGGGAAATTTTTTTTGACAATTTGGGAAATTGTTTTTTTTATATATTTTTAATGTCTCTTTTTTAAATACTAGGTCATATAACCACCACGTGATTTTTTTTGTTTGGGGTTTTTTTAGGGGAATAGTAAAAGGGCATCAAAAACACACCCATGTCCAGGGGAACCCCGGCCCTTCGAACCCAGGAAGCAGGGCCTTTTCGTCCATTTCTTTTCCGGTAGTAAACCTTACATCAAAATCCAACATCAAATACATCAAATATCGCTTAATTCTCCATCATTTGAAATTATTTTTTCCCCGGGCCCCGGGGGAAGTGGGGGTAATGGAAATGGAAAAAACCCGACTAGGTAGGAAAATTTGGCCCCCGAGGAAGCCAGAAAGACATTTTTATGGTAATATTTTCTTTTACCCACTAAGATTTTTTCCAACGATGCATTTTAAAAAGGGGCAGAACCTTTTTAAACCACAAAACCCTAAGAATTTTTCGTGGTTTTATCCCGGGGGCTCAAGCCTGGGGGAAAAATTGTTATTCACCTTCATCGGGCAAAGCCACTTTCCCCGGACATTTCCTAAAATTACCCACCCCTATCCCCAGAAGGGAAAAACAGACCCTTTTTAAAGCATGCTCCCCTGCACTGGATAAGAAAGAGCCAAAAAGGGGTAGTTTTTCGACTATAGAAGAGATGTCCCACTGTCCTCCGCAAACTCTTTAAACTTTCCTTGTATGATTTTAAAATCTAATAAAGGGAAGGGGGTGATTTTTAAAATACCTTTAAAAACTAATTTTTAAGGTTTTTTATGTAAAACTGTTTTTTAATTTTTTATTTTACTTTTAAAATTAGTTTTTTTACTGTTTTTACCTTTTTAAACTTGTAAAATTTAAAAAAAATATTTTAACTGACTTTATAGTAATTTTCAGAAAATTTTTTGGGAAAAATTTGAATTCATGTAATTGAAAAGATATTTTTGCCAAAAACAGTTCTTTTTTATTTTAAAGAAAAGGAAGTTTCATTTTTAAAAAAAAAAGACTGTGTTTAGTTTTCGATTTGGGAACCCGGGGTCTCATTAATTTTTTGTGTTTTCCGGATCAAAAAAAACCCAAAGTATTTTCAGGTCTGATATGATTTAATTTGGGGTCTTTTTGAGCACAAATTATTTGTCATGGGATATCTTACAATGGCTAAAATTATTTTACAATTAATCGTTAGAAAAAAGGGCGGTGTGTTTCTGGGGAATAAAACCGTTTTACTTAATATCGATAACCCTGCGGGTTTCCCCCATGTTTGAATTCGGGGGGCTTCTTGAACGAACTAAACACCCAGAAACTGTTTGGGGGCCATAAAAACCTCAAAAAATTGGGAAAAATAAACGATTTTGGGAAAAACTGTGTTCCGCTTAAATATTTTAATTGGAAAAAATTTTCCCGGAATTTGAAATTTTTTAAATAAATATTTAATTTTTTAAAGTTTATTCAAACAAGTTTTTTTTTTTTTCTTTAGTTTTTTTTAAAAAATTAATTTATTTTGTAAAATTTTAAGGTTTTCAAATTTATTTTTTTCTATGGTTATTCAAAACTATTTTAAAAAAATATTTAACTTCATGTAGATTTCAAAAATTAAAAGAATTAAAATTTGTTGTTTATATTATTAGCTTTTTTTATTAAAGATATCAATTATTACAATTTTGCCATTAATTTTATGAATGAGATATGTTTAAAAAATTTAAATTTTGTTAGGCCTATTTTGGTAAATTTTCAGATTTGTACTGTTGCCTATTATCCCCAAAAATAAATAAATAAACATATCACTGGGAAGGGGTAGATATAATCCCTTCCCCGCAGTGTAAAAAAAAATTTTGAAATTTTGAAATATATAAGAAAAATAATTTTTAAAAAAATTTAATGAGAGGTTCCTTAGTTCCCTTTTTACCGGGTTTTTCCTTATAAAAATTTCACAATTTTACAAAAAGTCTAAATAATATTAAAATAGAATTTTTCAATGATAATCTACTTGGGGGCACCCAAGGGTTTTAATTGATTAACGAAATCACTGTTTGGGATACATCTGCTCATTTTGAAAATGGGCGATTACATTTTTATAAAGGGAATAAAATTTTGGATTGTTTGCACTTCCTTAATAAAGGCATAAAATGACAAAATACAAGTTTTTTAAAAACGTGGGAAAATAATTTCCCAATTTTTTTGATAGGAAATTTTATATTATTTAAAAGATTTTTAGTTTTTGAAAAATTATTTTGTTAAAAAGTGTTCCCTTTTTTTTTTATAACCATTAGCATTTTAAAATAGTTTGTAAGAAAAAAACTTTCAATACTATTTTTTTAACCAAAAAATTTTCCCAAAAAAGATCTTAAATTAGATTTTTTTTTGGGTAAAGAACTGATAAAATTAAAAGCCCCTTCCGTGACCCGCGCCCCGGTTCGCAGGTCCAGGGGGTTCAGGCCAACGTCCAGTGCAATTGGCGGGGGGTCCCGCCCCCGCGCGCCCAATCCGTTTTGTTTCTGTGCCTCCCGTTACCCCCTTTTTATTTCTCCCCCTCCTCTCCTGTTACCCCCTCACGTTAAAGCGTCACGACCCAAAATGCCCGCCCTTCAGATAACTAGAGGAAAATTTCGGGGGGAGGGGGAGGCGAAACTTACAAACCCACATAAGAGCGGATGCCTGAGCCAGGATTGGCGGTCCAGCGATGGGTCCCCCGGGGAAAAAGGCCGATTTGCCGCACAGGCACGCCTTTTCTGTGAGAGGTATAAAAAAGGATTCAGGATAATGAGACAGTACTGAAACAAAAATTGACGGGGCCGTTCGGCTAAGTTCAGTTTTCTGACGGCTTGGACAGCTTGTCATGAAAATGTAGGGGAGCCCCCCACATTGCACTACCCAATCTAAACGCAGGGGAGGCCCTACAAAATTAGACGTAAAAAATGGCGGGGCACCGCTAGTTCAGATGGGGGAATTTTTCAAACACAAAATACAGGGAAGAAACACTTGTATGAACAACAGAAAATTATTAAAATTTCCAGGGCACATAGCACTTAACCACTATTAACACGATTTTTTTTAAAAAATTAAATATTGATAAAAAAAATAATTTTGAACAATGTTCTTATAACTTTAAATTTAATATTATTGCCCAAAAACAAAATTTTAGAACTTATCAATGACCAGTTTCTTACAGAATTTTGATAAAGTTTTATAATTGATGTTTTCAATTTTTCATATGTATAAATTTGAAAAATGCAAAATACTGTTTTTCTGAATGTTAGGACGTTAAACCCATTTCAAAAAGAAAGAAAACAAAGACCCACTGTATTTTATCATTAAAGTAAAATTAAACTAATATTAAGCAATTAATTTGATCTCATGTAAAAATTTTTATTTTGCTACATAAAACGGGGATAACTTGGGGACACCCCCAGAAAAAAAGGACTTTTTGGGGAATTGTTTATAAATTTTAATTGTTGCAAAATTTTTAAATTTGCAGTTTTTGGTTCGGGGATACAGAAAACCCTTTTTCCCACTTTAGAATTAAAAATTGGGAAATTGTTTAAAATTTTTAAAATTTGAAATTTATTTTATTCTCTCATATCAATTCTTTACACAAGAGCAAAATTCCGCAACCCAAACCCGGGAGCTTTGTTTTCTTTTGGGGGAGATAGAATTGTTTATGGATTTAGTGTCTGATGCCAACCCTCATTTGTTTCCAACCCCCAAGTCATTCGATCTGGCATCAAAAAACAAATAGTTTTATGTTTTGCTTTCTGTAAAAATTGTATTTAGATTTTGGACTTACGGAAAATGGTGGAAATTATTGCAGATGAGTTTTTTTAACTTTCGGTTTAATTTTATTCTTAGTAATGATTTTGGTTATTTTGACGCTGTGTTATAAATAAATTCTCGGGCAAATTTCAAAACGCTGAGACTAACTTTGTCCTGAAAATTTAAATTTTTTTGGTTGGTGATTATATTCAGTGGTGAAAAGGGGATGCAAATATGTTTTAACGTCAGCGGGGAAAATTCATTGTCGAAATTTTTTTGCAAAATGCTATTGACAGAGCGGGGCATGATGATCATTTTCATATTTATTCCACGTGGAAGTTTTGGGCAGCAGAAATATCCGGTCATTTTTTTTAAATTTTGGTGAAATTAACCAATGTAAATTTCAAATATAATACTTTTTTACCAAGAATATATCAGTAAGGGGAATTTCAATGAAGTTGATTTGTTAATAATTTTTAGAAATAATGTATATTTGACACAATATATTTGACAACCTCAATCTGGCAAGAACGCCATTGCACCCCAAAATTCGTGGCCTACCCGGGAATTTTCCCCATTGTCCCGCCAAAGGCATAATAGGCGGAGTTTTAGAATGGGGGCACCAATTTAATAACATTTCCTCCTGGAGAATGTTTGTTATCCCTTTATAGAACATTTCTGTCGGTTTAAATTTTAAAAAAATAATTTAAATTCAAATAATAAAGAATAAGAGTTTTTTTACATTGAAAATTTAAAACATTTAAATAATAAGTAAGAATGCCATTTAAAAGTATACAATTTTTTGGGAAACTAAAATTTTTCAATTATAATACCATTTGTTTTTTTTTCACAAAATATTGAGAAGTAACCACGTCATGATTTGTCTGAAATAATGATTTTTAAAAAAATTGAATGTAATGATAGAAATTTTTAATGTCTGGTAGGGGAATTTTTAAAGGGCCCCATTAATTTTTTTAAAGGGGGGGCTTTTCCGGATAAAAATTTTTTTAATGCATTTCAAATCGATATATTTCCCCAATTAATTAAGTTGTTTCCATTTCATTGAAGGGGGAATATCTTTCTCAGCCTATGTTTTAAATGACCAGAGAGGTCACTTCCTGAGTGGGTGATTGAATTAAACCCTTTGAAATGTTACATACAGTATTTCCCCAAAAAGTAAATTTAAAAATTAAATTTTAAGTAGTCCCCCCCATTTCAAACATTAGTAGATCCCGGGGACGAAGATGACGTGTTCAAACAAATTTATTCTGTTCATGAGCATGCTTAATTTCCCAAACTGTTTGTGGGGGGGGGGCTGTGATTTTGGGGAGATAATAGTGTGTGGACATAGTAAAACTCCTGCACCTAAGTAAATTTTTGTTTCAGGGAACAAATTTTTTGGGGATTAAAACCCGGACTTCAAAATTATTATAATATTAATTATCAAAAGGTCCTATTATTTATAGTTTTAATTATTTTTTGTCTTTATTTTTTTGCACTTTTCGTTTTCTGAATTTTTTTTAAGTATTTTGAACTTTCTTGAATTATTCTTCATTTTGATTGCTTTCCAATATTTTTCTTCATTCATGTACTAAGAAACTTAATTTGAGGATAAATTTACCCCGTTTCAAAAAAAATTTTTAGAATCACAAAATATTGGAAAAATAAAATTGAAAAAATTCACGGGTTACTGAACGCAATCAAAAAATTTCCTAAAAATCATAGGGGGGTTTTGTTTCGCGGGGACCATCTTTACCCCCATGGCCCAAAAAAACCCCAAAGGGCAAAAAAGAAATTTGACGGGAAACCCTATTTAAACAAAAAAAAGGGAAAAGTTTTAGGTTTTTTTAAAATAAAAAAAATAACTTTTAAAACAATTTTTTGGGAAAATAGAAAATTTCAATGGAATTTTAAAAAAGAATTTTAAAGGTCCCCAAACTATGACGCCCCCCATTTTTAAAACACCCCAATTTTAAATCTTTTTACAATGCGAACTTAAAAAAAAGGGTAGAGATAAATTCAAAAACTTTTTTAAAATTTTAATTATCTTTGATTTAAAAGGAAACCCATTTTTCCCCAGACAAAAATCAAAATAAAAATTCGGAATGTTTTTTTTCAGTATATTAATAAATTTTTATTTTCGACATGTGATTTTGAACTAAATGTAGGAGATTTGTTAGAACAAAAAGGACGATAATCATAAATAGACGAATGCATTGATGAAATACGTTAATTTTTTTAGTATATTGAGATAAAATTTTTATTTTCAAAATGTGATTTTGAACAAATGTGAGTTTTTTTCACAAATGCTGAATTTTCGTTTGGGGAAGGGGCCCTCTCCCCGCCGGCACTTTTGGAGAGCAGGGAAAGGTCGCAAGGCCTTTTTCCCGAAAGCGAAAAATTTGAGGGTGAAGGGAAAACCACGTTTAATTTCAAATCTCAAGTCCAAATATAAATATAAAAACCGGATAATTTTTTTTTAATTTTATAATAATATGGTGAACTTTTTTTATTTAATCGCAAAAAACAAAAAAACAACACAGCCTACCAACGTTTTAATTCATGTAATTTCCCGCCATAAAAATTAAATTTGGGAAAGAACTTAAATTATTGGAATTTAAATTAATTGTTAAGTTTTAAAAAATTTAAAAACATTAAATATTTTATTGAAGTTTTCAAGAAATGTTTTAGTCATCTAGATGGGGGGTACGCCTAATTGTAAATTGGGAGTTAGAAACAAACGGACGCAGAATGTTGCCTGGGGGGAAAAATTTTATTAATAAAAAAAAGTCGCTTAATGTCACCATTGACGATTTTTTTGCTATCGAAATATCAATATATTTCAGAAGATACCATTGAATTTGCTTTATTGTTATCATAAAGTACGAAAAAGGGTTAAACGAAAAAATTTTGGGTTAATTATGTTTTATAATTTTTTTTATACAAACTGTAGTTTTTATTTTTAATCCCAGATCCGTGAATGCGAGAATTTTGAAGGAATGAATTTGTTTTAGGGAGCATGATTAACTCCAGAGGACCAGATTAGTAACCAGGAGGGACCAAAAAGAAATTTACCCTTTTAAAAGTCCGATCTATTTTCATTACTGGACATTTGATTGATGCACAAATCTTGCTAGGGTACCAATTTTTTTGTGAATATTCTGTCTTTCCCAATTCAAGTTTTTGGGTAAATATATTACTTTATTCATGTTAAAACTGGATGAGTTTCATATTGTTTTTGGAAATTTAAATTTAAAAAACGATACGAATTCTCGTACAGATAAAATACAACCAATTTTACAGAAGCATTGAGGAAAGATTTTTAAACACCGTAAAATACGTCCAAGTGTTTGAAAGTCAAAAATTTGGCAGACAATCCCGGGGGGCAAGAGTGACTGACGAGAATAAGTCACATAATTCCCCTCACTTTCTTCCCTACAATGAAGAATCCATTCGGTTAAAAAAACTACAACGGCCAAAGCCTCTTGTGTTCAATGCCCTTTCAAAACGAGTTTGCCCCTTGTCGGTTATCGCCGAGCAAGGAAGCGAAAGGACATTGCCGGCGGGGGGCGACAGTTCTGTGAATAAAAGAGTTCCAGCACACTGGAACAGGTAATCACAACCAAAAAATTTGATTGAAAAAAATAACGATTGAAAAGTTATTACTTTTGTTCATTGACCACCAATACAAAAAAAGAAAGCGGGTTTTAATTTTTTTGTTTTTTATAAGGTTACGTAAATATTAAACTTTTAAATTTTAACACTTATTTTCAATAAAATAAGGGAAACGACTGAGACAAAAAATAATTATTGAAAAGCAAAGATATTTAAAATCAGTTTAAATGATTTAAATATTTCAGATACCAAAAATAGAATAAAAATAAAGTGCAGGCTAGATTTGAATCAAAATTTAGCATAAAAAAAGCCAAACCTGATACGCTCGATGTTTTCCCGGTCGCTTTTTGGTTTTGAATATTTACGCGATGCGAAAATTCTTTTGAAAAAAACGCAAAAACATGGTTCTTTTTTAGACAAAATAGTAAATAAAAATTTAAAATTTAGTTTTTAAAAGATTCACTTGGAAAAAATCTCCAGTTATTCATGGTGTTGAAAAATATATTCTCCCATAAACTCAAACTTTATGAAAAACCTAATTTTAAGAAATACACGAGATGATTTGAAAGACTAAAATTTATGAGCAATTTAAGAAAGAAAATGTTAATTATATTTCGTCTAACGCAGTGTAATTTTAACAAATTTTACAAAGAAAAAGTACACAGAATAGCAAAATTGTTTTTGGTGCATTTTAGTTAAGAGGAATATGATTTGTCCACAATAGATCTTCAATTAATTGTAATAATTGATTAATTGATTTAAATTTTTTCAAATATACAAATTTTTGATTTGTTACAAGATTTGCAGGAACCTATAATATTTATTCAGTGGTGAGTTGTGGAATTTAAAATTTGATTAAGGGGTTAATCATTTAAATTTCAAGGGAAGCTTTGTTAAATTTTCTATGGCAGAAAATAGAAACAATTGAATATTTGTAAAATTAAAAAAATTAAAAATTTTTAATGGAAAAGACAATTTTTTAAAAAGTTAAAGGTTTCTTAAAGAGTGACATCGTTGTTTTTCCCCGTAAGTTACGACCGGGGGCCCTTTGAGTTGAGTTCCGACGTTGGGGATTTTCGACTGGGTTTAAATTGGTCGAAAAAAATTTAGGTTTTTAAAAAAAGTTTGAAAAAGTCCCCGGCTTAAACAAAGAACCCCAAATTTAAAGCATTATTTTAAAACGACCCCGATTGGGCCAGACGTGTGGAAAAATTGTTAAAAGAAGGACTACTTGTGAAAGAATCATGGAGGGTTTATAAGCTTTGACATAAATGAAAATATAATTTATTTTTCTAAAGCATTTTCTTTAAGCTTTCCAAAAAGAAAAATTTTAAATTTCAAAAAAGTAATACTTGGGTCCAAAAGGGAAATTTGAAATCGTGTAAAAAAACGTATTTTTTTTTATTTTAAAAGTCATGAGTATCTCAAGATTTCTTATTTTAAAAATAAAAACATTAAAAGAAAAGTCATAAGGATCAAAAAATGAAAAGACGGATATTTTAAACTCAAATAATAAAAAAAAAGAATGTGGAATAAATAAAAAAAACACCAACAACTAGAAAAACCCAGAGAATGTTGTTTTAAAATATAAAGATATAAAAAGTGAACGATCCGGCAAAAGTGGGAACTCAACCAATATTTTCGAGAATTGCTGGGTCCCCACCAAGGGCTTTACAAAAATTAAAACAGACAGTTACCCAAAAATTTTTGACAAATGTTGTTTTGAAACTTTTTCCTTTAAATTTTCCCCAAAAAAATCGGGGAAACAAAAATAAATATCTCCGGTTTGATGAATTCCCCATTTTTGTTAAAAACTTGTGGTTGCCAATATACACCCGTTAACTCTATTTAATGACTTTTTCACTGAAAAGTTTCCGATATTTTTAAAAAGTAAATTAAACCGCTTTTTAAAAAAAGGGAACAAAATGAAATTCAAATTATCGGCCCTTTTTTTATCAGTTTTTTTAAAAATTGAGAGACTTTTTTCGAGAATGGAAACCTTTTTCAAAAACGACGCGCCTTTTGATTGCCAAAATGGATTTAGAAATCAAAATCAAAGGAAAAGCTATCTTTTTTTTTCTTAAAGATGTCGCCCCATCTTGGGTCAAAACGAGGCACCTATTGGATTATTTTTTGATATCTAAAAATTTTGACGTCATTGATCATGACATTTTACTTTTCCCAAAATTCATTATATGGAATTCGGGGATTGCTCTAGATTGTATGTTGTACCTTTTAAAAAGATCCAGAGAGTTGAAAATTTTTTGGGAAATGGACATTACGTAGAACTTTCCGACTTTTTTGCCCATTGCATGTGGAGTTTTCAAGGGTCGATTTTAGGCCCCATTCGTTCCCTTTTTTTAGTAAACGATATTAAATTCAAACGGGAAAAAGGTTCTTTTGGGGTGATAGGGAAATCCTTTGAAAAAAACAGTAAATAGTACAATATCAGATTAAATTGGTTCCCAAAAAAACAAATTAATATAAAAAAAGAAAAAAATGCACCCCATTTCAAATAAAAATTTGTGCTCCATTGAAAAAGAAATTCCATTGACTGATGTTAAACAAAAGTTTAGGGGTTTTCAATTTAAAACCTGAAATGGAACGTCCATTTAAATGAATTGAACACAAAATTAAGTTCATTATGGTACGCGTTCAGAATTCTTGCAAATTCAGTCAGCCTTTATACTGCTCGTTGTGTATACTTCGCGAATGTTCATTCCCGCCTGAGATATGGCATAATATTCTGGGGAAATACATCTTATAGCTCCCAGACTTTTCGATTACGAAAACGAATTGAATGAATAATAACCAAATCCCACCCACGTGATTCATGAAGCTCTTCATTAATCTAGGAATTCTACCATTACCGTGTCTTTTTATTTACGAATCATTGGTTTTTGTATAAAATGACTTGCTCAAGGGCGGGAATATATTTTCAGAAAATGCCGAAGTCTATTACCATAACACTCGACATAGAAATCATATTCATCAGGTGACAGTATCAACAGCCCATTACAAAAAATTCACATACAATACATGTACATTATTTCATACAACACTTTGCCAGATGACATTCAACGATTAAATTCAATAGAAAAGTTTAAATCCCAAGTGAAATCGTTTCTGCTGCATAACTGTTTCTATACAATTAGAGACTATACTGAGCATCACATGAAAAGTAACATTAATTTTAACAATGATACATAATGCATTATTTACCATTTAGACTGTATAAATGAGTATAAACAACCTGTAACAACTATTGTACTACAGCTTCCGAGTCAATGACCCCCATCTCGATCAGGTTTTTCGTCCAGTTTCCCTGATACATTGAGGAAATGCTGAGATGGCTCCTTTGTTTGTTCTGGACATAAATGTAACTTCATTTTCTGCTGTCTCTAGAATTCAGTGGGAAATACAATTATTCAAATTATCGTTTCCATGTTGTGGCGGCAGGAAGTAATAAGAGCCAAAATTTATTGCTTATTTATCTTTGAAAATAGATTTTAATACATGGGAGTTTTTTTTGTTTTTTCTCCCTTTCAAAATTCAAAATTTATTGCTTGTTTATCCTTGAAAATAGATTTTATTACATGGAGTTTTTTCTCCTTTCAAAAATTCAAAATTTAAGTAGTATATGACATAGTGTAGGGATCACAGAATTTTGAAAATGTGCACACAATTCACTTTTTCTCATAGCACGTCATACGCAGTTTTTAACTGTTTTCTTGACGTAAAATAAATAAAAAAAATTTTTGACAAAAATTCTAAGAATAGTTTACACATTAGTGTTCACAGAGAAACAGACAGACAGACCAGCGGACACATGGACGGAGAGACGGACGTTTTGAAATAATATTAATAACAACACACTTTTGGTAACTTAAGACCCCAAAAGGTGTGTTGCCATTAAAATCTCGATATCTATTTACTGCAACATTATATACATACCTCTCTAAATATTACTTTTGTTACTTCCAATCTTTACGACAAAGTAAAAATAAATATATAAATAATTACACTTTCACACGCCACAGAGTAGGTTACACGTAAAGAAAACACTAATTACAGAGCCCGAATACCTGCCCGTCAGAATGCAGTTGTAATGTTATTACATTAACAGGGGGTCCCACGAACTATGGACCACCCCCACAACTTCTAAACGGTTAAGGCCAACGAAATGCAGGTTTTGTTGAACAATGCAGAATTATGGGGCAAGTAACAAGCCGTAGAGAAATTGTCTATATTTTTAATTTTCGGGAAATTTAATCTTCTTCGAATTTTTAAATGGAACTAGATGTTTTTATCACCAGCAATGGATAGATCATGAAAAGAGGATTAAAATGATGTATCATATGCTAATATCTTGATAGTAACTTGAGTATAAGATTAGGCTTTTTGAAATGCGATTTTGAATTAAACGGGTAATCGTGTAACAGCCCTTGCAACTCTCGCTTTTGGGGAAGGTGGTCATCACGGCGTCTAGACTGTCGCGTCTTGATCTGAGAGGGTGGCAGTGGGGATAAGAAGCATAACTACAGCAATTCTTGTTGATGGCACAGACATCAGACTAAGAAATACCAATTTTAACAATCAGAATGGGTGATTTTTTCTATTTATTTATTTGCATTTAACTTGCCTTCTACTAAAATTTCAAAACATTGATCGTTCCAAAGAACGATATAAAAAATAGATAGCGTAAAGAAGATGTAATAATACAATAAATATTATTTCCAACTGAACAAGAAGCCAACCACCGACTCTTCGTTGGTAAATGTCATTTTTAAATAAAATGATCACTCGTCCACTTTGCAACCATACGACTGCTGTTCTTGAATGGAAAAGAAAACGGTACACTTCCGTCTTCTGCATTTACAAGTTTGAAACAGCACTTGGCGCTATGAAATGAGAAACTCTCTAATCAGTATGAGCAGTAGCGAATGCAGATATGCATTTTTGTTAAAGTTTGGTAAATTTACACTGATAGAACTGTCAAGAGTATTTCAAGTATTATATTACTTTGTTTTTCTGGTAGAACGTGTTTAAATAGGAAGTTTAGTTACCGTGAATAGTAAGAGAAAATGTCTACCTATCTATTATTTGATGAATTAATCAAGATATTACAATGAAAATCTTTAAGAATTCATTCGTTTCCCATATTTTATAAATTACATTTATTATTATTATTATTATTATTATTATTATTATTATTATTATTATTATTATTATTATTATTATCGTTCTCGCTACAATATTTTATTATTTCGTTCTTTTCGATTATCGTTGATTTGGAATTTCAGAAGAAGGAAAGTTCAACTCAGATGAACAACTGGGAAAAAATCTCATTCAGATCGTTAAAATTGATGTTTGGTCATATGTTTTTCATGTCAAGATCATGAATTGCTGCAATTACACCTTCATCCTACACGGCCATCCCTCTCACACTCCTCTCTTCACAATGTTTTGTGAAAGCCACCTTCCCGAAACGATGACTGCTGCAAAGGCTACCCCTTTACTTGAAAATCTGATGCCAAAAAATCTAATTTTATTTTCAACTTACTCGTAAAATACTAACATATGATACATTATTTTATTCGAATGTTCATGATCTATCCATTGCTGATGAAAAA
Source organism: Teleogryllus oceanicus (assembly GCA_964035755.1). Lineage (NCBI taxonomy): Eukaryota > Metazoa > Arthropoda > Insecta > Orthoptera > Gryllidae > Teleogryllus > Teleogryllus oceanicus. Next base: position 28,219 of record CAXIVR010000596.1, read on the forward strand.
ATATATAGTTCAATTTAAAAAATCAAATATGATTAAGTTTCTCGAAAACTAAAACTATTATAGAGAATCTATAATCTACCAACATGTTACTTGTCACATGAATCTGCATTGTTCAGCGAAAACTGCAACTCGATACCGTGAACCGTTTAGAATTTAAGGGGATGGTCTGTATTTGCTGGGACACCCGGTATCATATAAACATGAGAAACCCTATGTAACATGATCGATGATAAATGAAAGCGATTGCAGTATACTATGCGAATGAATAAGAATGACGAAGTACGCCTCTTAGTGGAAACCTTGAAATGTTTACTTTTCATAGCGTCAAATTCGGGTAGCTACAGAATTCTTAATTAAACCCCAAAATATCGAAGGGGTTATTTCAAGTTAAATAAAACTACACTTTTATTGACAATAATACTAACCTGATATCACTTTCAACAAACAATTGTGAGGAGATGTGAACTTCTTCATCCTAAATTTTCATCCTAAATCGTTACTTTTAATATTAACGATTATATTAATGTTTGCTACTCAGAGACACGGAGCACGCTCGAAAGAACACAATAAGTAACCGAAATTGAGGATATTATGTTTATTATGTCGTAGTAGCTTCATTGTTGAAATTACGACTGATTCGTTCATATGAGATTTTCTGTGTTTCATGAAAATGACCTCGGCGTTGACGTATTTCGAAGACGTGTAAACTTCCATGATTTTGACGCGATAAGCGATGACCTCAAACGTAGATTCAAAGGGTAGTGTCAAAAAGCATTGGCGTGTTAGTGTCGAATGGAAAAGAATGCTTCCAGCAATTGTTCTGAACTTGGAATAATTTAATTTTAAAAACATGTTTATGGGCAAACTTTGCACCTTCATTCATCCATAAATAAACATATGTCAATATTAAATTATAATAGTATTATTACTTTTTCGCATATTCCATGCTGATGCAATATGCTTCTAAAGGCAGCAGACTTACTGGTTAGAATGAATTTGTGGATGTCATAACAATGTATTTCGTATTTGGAACGTGTGAATACTGACGAACCGGAAGCTTTAATGTCTATATTTTTACGTGAAAAACAATTTATGCAAAATTATTGTTTTCTTGTATATTTAATTTGAAAAAATTTCCACAATTTTTTATACAAATAATTGACTTCCTAAGAAGGTGGATAAAGGCTTTCTCCGTCGGAAAGCGATGTTACGATTTATGCTTACAAGCTCAGCCTATTTCGCCTTGAAACGTGTAGAGAAAGGACGCAATTTTCACCGGGAGGTATTTCTGGAAGTAATTGATGACTCCTTCTTGCTCCCAAGTTGCAGATTGTTCGGTAGCTGATTCGAGTAGTATTTTAAAATCTATGCTGTAATTGTTAAACAAATGGAACTGCAAGTATTTAGAATAAAATGAAAAATTAGGGAGCTGAAAACCAGGAATATCTAAAGAGTAACAATTTTCGTGGCAATATATGCAAGCGTTGTGGCCGCTTGTCCCCTCCACCCCCGTTAGGAACTACAAATGTATTTGCCCGAGAAACTAAGCGAGCCGTTGCAAAATGGCTTGTAGAAAAGCTTAGCGTGGGAACTGCCAAAAGAATAGTTGTCATGACATGCTAATTTCTTATAAACAATTACGTATCTCGAAATGAAAAAAGATAGCGCTAATCGAATTGCGGAATATTACATCTCGTTTAAAGGCAATTTTAAAAAAAAATTGCAATTCTAAATGGGAAGGTTTCTGATGTCCAAAAACCTAAAACTGCGAATTAACAATTTTGCAACAATTAAAAATTTTATAAACAATTCCGAAATGTGCGCTATTCCTGCCGGGGAGTGTCCCCAAATTGTCCCTAATTTGATGATAGCAAAATAACAATTTTGACATGAGATGCAAATTAATTGCTTAATATCTAGTTTAATTGTTACTTTAATGATAAATAAACAGTGGGTCTTTGTATTTTAGTTTAATTAGCTGTCCTAACGATTCGGAAAGACAGTATTTTGATTTTTGCAAATGTAATAACATATGAACAATTGAAAACATGCAATTATAATAACTTTTCTTATCGCAAAATTTGTAGTAAACTGGTCATTTGATAGAGTTCACAAATTGTGCTTGGACAATAATATTGGAATTTAAATGTGTATAAGAACGTAATTGTTCTAAAATTAGTGTTATTTTATCTGATATCAATATAATTTTTTCAAAAAGAATCGTGTTAATAGTGGTTAAGTGCTATGTGCATATAGATTTCAATGAATTTACTGCCATGTTCATACAAGGTTTCTTCCATGTATTTTGTGTTTGAAAATACTTCCACATCTGAACAGCGGCGCCCGCCATTTTGTACGTCGTAATTTTTAGGCAATTCCACGTTGAGATTGGCTAGATGCAAGTGAGGCTCCGCCTGCGACGTTTCGTCATAACAAGGGCTGTCCAAGCCGTGCAAAAGCTGAACTTAGCCGCAGACGGCCGCGATCAATTTATGTTTCCAGTACTGTACATTGATATATTTACCCCTTTAGTTACAAATTCCTTCCAAATATTCCACCAATGTTCAGAACTAACAAATCACCAGCGTTCATACAGGGACATTACATAACCTTATTCAAACACCAATGAATTTCGTAATAATTCTGGACATTAATTAAATCAGTATTAGATCTCAGACGTCATCATCTGGTGGCGCACAGCTAAATAATTGACATTGATGCACTCTGGAATCTGTGATGTAAAGCTAGGCAAAAAAGGTCCAGCAAAGTAATTATTTTGTACATATATTACGGTTTATGGTTGTAAAATGCTTCCCGGGAATCCGCGTTGAGCAATTGAAATTGCAAATAGAAGCCAGCGATGTGGAAGCACCGGACACTGTCATCATTCACGGAGGTTTAACAACCTTCGGGGATGTCGCTCGTTTGACTACCTAACGGGCGAGATTTTACGAACTTGGGTAGCAGCGAAAAAACGCTTCCATCCGCCCGCATAGTGCTGGGGTGTCATTCGCCGCCGGGATGTTTGTCCCAAAGTCGCTAGGGTGAATGCGACAGGACTAGTGGCAAAAGCGCTCGATTCACCTTGTGGGTCCAAACGGGTGGATCTCGAGCGCTCTAGGTCGGGACGGCGTCCACCTCAACCGGGGGGGCGTGGCGGCACCAGTGGCCTCTACACCAGAGTTGCTTTAGTTCGCACACGCCTCCGGTCGCCCGTTGACGCTGTGAATGTCCGTTGATCTTGCGCCCGCGGTCGAATGGCGGCAATGGCGATAGGAGCGGAGGCTGAGGGTTTCGGGCCGGTGGCGGAAGATTCAGCGGGGACGTGTGACGGTGGAGAAAGCGGAGACGCGGAGACGACAGCGGCGGCGGCGGCGACGACGGCGGCGACGGCGGCGACGGCGGCGACGGCGGCGACGGCGGCGACGGCGGCGACGGCGGGACGGCGGCGACGGCGGCACCGGCCGGGGGGC
>CAXIVR010000597.1:0-10370 GCA_964035755.1 Teleogryllus oceanicus
ACCCCCGGAGGCCGCGCTCCCCTGCTAACACGTGCTCAGGGCGTAAAACCCGTTAAAACGAGTCGCGAAAATTCATTACTAAAAAATCTTATGAACACATGACAATGCATTTAAATACTACGTAAAAAACTGCATTGCAATTACTTCAACCGTTCAAAAATTGGGAAGGTGCTAAGTTATATAACTCGATTGCGCGTATTATATAGCCAGCTAATACGTATTACAACTGTCGAAAAACAGAAAATTATTCAATACACTTTCTAATGTTTCGTCATGTCAAGTTACGAAAAACTTCGCTCTCATTTCAGTCCGTGATATACCTACATTCCTACCAACTCATGCCATTCTTAGCTTAGAACATTTCCCATTTGAGAACGCACGTGTGGTGAAGCCAGAAGGAGGTAACGTATATTGCAGCACGAGTTGGAACTACCAGAGAGCAGTTTCGTAGACAGAACAGCGGGAAGGTAGAATATGAGAAGAGCTCCATCTATCTTTGCAGATCTCTCCGTTGTCAACGTTTGTTCTTCTTTGTCTCATTTTGTTTCAGAATTACATGGAAAGAATTTAATTAAAATGTTAGACAATAAAATTGTGAAATGTGTTCTACGTTTCGAGAAAATGTCTAATTATAAAATGTTAAAATATAAAGGTACAACTAAAAATCTTACACTAAAGTAATACAAAGAATTATAAAGAAAAACAAATACGAGATAAAAATAAGGTTTTTACGATACATTGCATTTAAATTTGTTTTTAAACGTTTCACTTTTCTCAAATATTCAACTCATATTTGCAGGAAGATTAAAAGAATTAAATATATTTGACAACTAAATATTGTTTTCAAATATTAGTAGCTTTAGCATGTGAAAATTACAGCTATACAGACCAATAATAGTTAAATTTATTCAAGAACCTGACTGGGACTGAGACAATTCTTTGGGCCAAAGTTGAAGTGTTTGAAGTAAGAAAATATTAAAAATGTACTTGTTGCCCATTGGCAGGTCACATCACTGAACATATTTTTACCGATCTGACTGTTTCTGACATAAATACCTCTCAGATTTGCTGACCGGGTGGAACAATGGAGAGACGTTCTTTGCTAAACATATGAAAACCATCGTAATAGCAAGTTTCATATGCTTTTCCCCTAGAAACAAAGAGAGACTGTATAATAATTAATGGGAATGGAAAAATTATGAGACCTTGCGAATTAGTAACTATGATTGACAGGAGTAGTAGTCTATACAAGAACGAAAAGAATGCGTTCTCTTTCAGAATAAAAAAAAATAAGTTTAATATACATACTTCTAATGGATGCGTTTACAGTGTATCGTCGTTCATAAAATACCTTTCTTTTGAAGACTCAACAGAGAAGCCTAGAAAGGTACAAGAACAAGCTTTGGCTAAAGACAAAACGAAGAAATAAAAGCTACATTAACTTTTCAAATTTCATTTCTACACAATGTCGATATCCCGTTCCAGGCATGATCCTTCTCAGTGGACTGCTGAAGTGCTTTAAAAACATGGAAAACATACTTCCCCTCTGGATTATTGAAATCCGGCGCTGACCTATACGTCAACTTGTCGGGGTTTATCCATTAAGGAATCTCCCTCCAGGAGTTTATCCATTCAGGTATCTCTCGCCGGGAGTTTTATCCATTCAGGTATCCCCCTCCAGGAGTTTTATCCATTCAGATTCCCTCCAGGATTTTTATCTATTCATTATCTTCCTCCAGGATTTTTATCCTTGAAGTACCTCCTCCTGGCACCCCCAACAGGGATCAGATCTAAATTTCGACTGGTCTCCTGATAGATGTGATAGCGCCACATTTCAATGGAGTACGTGAGGGTGAAAATGGTCAGGGAAGAAGAAACATTGCTGGTCCGTGGCCCATTCGTTGGGTCCCGCTACAATTCTCCTCCAGAGTGCGACTGAATTTGACTGCTATCTAGCTAGTGTGAAACTGCCACCGTCGGGACTTGAACCCTAGAACATACCGGTCAGTCACTGCAGTGACATCAATTGATGCGATTGCCATGTCGCTGTATTTGGGGGAAAATGGATCGCACGATCGTCTGTGTAACATTGCAAGCAAAAGGCATACCGGGACCCAGAATAGTAATGGAGATGGGCGGATCAATGGGTGACCGCACATTATATTTCAATAGAAATGAAGTAACATATTATATTCTTAATTAATGCTGCATAATATCAAGAATATATTACAATCTTTTCATCAAGTGTAGTGATAAACATTACTAATATTTGAACTAAACCCAAAGGGAAAAAAATTTTCAAGATTTTCTGGAATTGCGTCGTTTGCAAGAACAAGATGTCTCGATATTCCCTTAAGAATTAATTAAAGGGTTTTCAATATTGCTCTGAATACACTATACCTCATAAATGACTAAAAATTAAATTAATGGTTTATGTGCAGACCAAAAGAAAGAGAACATGAGTTTCAGCTGCCAATTATACATGGTGATGGTTTCAAATGTTTTGGATCAAGTGAGGATTCAAGACAAACTATCACGAAAGTTAGGAAATTCCATTGATAAAAGCAAATGTTGAAACAAAAACCTCACTTCATGGTAAACCACTAAAGGCCTGTTCCAACTCAGAGATCATTTGAAAGCTCTATGCTTAAATGATGGAAAAACTCGCTTGGCTCCATTGTTGACCCCTTCCTCGCTGGTACGTGACTGTTAAGGGTACTTCTCGGGTTTTTACGAAAAGTTAGATGTAATCATGAAACCCCTGATTAGTGTCACCCGTCTTAAAATGATCTCAGAAAACACCTATTGTCCTAAGTGGGTCTGCATATAACATCCCAACTAGCTTGGCTGTTCATTTCCACCAACTTTATATTGACTCCGATCGTGAAGCCTACGCTTTCATAGTGTATGGTGGTACTCTTTCTCAGGAGTTTGTATTCAACAACATGAAGGTTGAAGATGGTAAATACTTCAAGTCGTAAAATAGAGTTTTTTTTTTTTTAAATTTGGGTTTTTTTTAGGTCCTTCAACATCTAGGTCATGGCGCCACTATTGTTAACGGGATGGTAACTATGGGATGAAACGATATGGTGATTGATGATAAAGGGTGAAGGACGACTAATTACAACCATGCGGGCGGGGCTCAACACGACCTTCGGGCCGAGATCACTACGACATACGCAGCGATCTACAGCCGGCTTGGCAAAATAGAGGTTTGATATTGGTCTAGTTTAATAGTTTCCCAGTGGCCACGTATGATGTAGCCAATTGTAGTGAAATTAAAATTGTCTTTGAAATATTATCTGAACCCCAAGACAATAACCTTAAACTTTTGGCTAAAACTCAAAACATTAACATTCGTTGACAGATCATTTCAGATTTTCTTAAAATGAGACTTGTGTTCTAAGGTAGATTTAAAAACATTGAACGTAAAGCTTAAGTTCTAATTTTGTTTTTAAGCCGTTTGAAGTTACAAAACTCAAAATATAAATAAAATATTGTTTCTCAAAATGTTATTTTCAACTTTTCTCAAATATGAAATGTCTTTTGGATCTGTGTTCTCCTCTTAAATTTTCACAACAATGTAGAAATTCTGAACCTGAAGAAATCGAGTACGCTTTCCAGCACTCTTTTTCCACAAAATTTTTCCCTTCGCTCGGATTAATGTCTCTTGATTGTCTGAGTCTAAACTTTTGGCCTTTTGAAAGAACCCAGACAACCCACTAACAAAGTTTTTGCGCTCTGTTCATGTTTTGATGAATAGCTCCACAACACTTCTTTTCAGTCCTTTAAAAATAACACTTTGTAGGTTTTCTGAAATTTAGATGTAGAATTGTCATGTGTTAAAGGTGTAATTGTTCACTATCACGTCAACATTTTTTTGAATGGGACTGAAAACGTAATTTTAAATTGTTTTACTTTATATTTTACTTATTTTTTTACTGTACATTAGCATTGGGTACACATGCAACACAAGTAAAAATAGACTTTATTTCTTTGTGGTACGGTTTTGATCACCAGCAGCATCACAGAATCACTAGCATCCTTCCTAGCAGTAGAATGAACATTAGTTAGTTGGAAAAATCAGCTGATTCAGATTGGGAATGTCTTCTTCTCATTTTGCAGGACTGGCATGTCAAGATGGAGTCATGATTGTGTGGTACTTTAACATAATATTGACATTACGTCTCCAAGCCCCTAATTATAACATGGTAAATTTTACATTTCTAGTGTCTTCTGTTTTCACCTATAATTTTGAATCAGGAAAGAACAATCAGCATCACAGAACACCATATTTGAATAGTAATTTACTTTAAAATTGATAGATACATCTTTGTGTAACCGTCACGTATCTACCTAATTTTTTTCGTAGTACTGAATTACAGAAGTAAATCTTTATTTTTTGTTTTGTGACTGATTACATCACAAACCTGGAATACCTCAAAATTTTGGATAATTCCTATCGGTGGTGGGTTCGTCTTTGCAACTAATATTCATTTAAAACAAACACAATTTCATTGTTTAAAGAACTAATGTATATATTCTTTCCAATATGATCCTTCGTCACTCCATTCACATATTCTCCTACGTGATTGACTTTCCTTTTGATTACACAATGGTAGCTAACTCCCTACCTAAACTGCAGTTTTCTGTAGAATAATAGTGACTCTTTCACATTTACAAGAAACAAACGTAAATACATATGTACACTTCTCAAAAAAAATTATCTTTAATAAACCCAACATAATTTAAAAAACCCATCCTGAAAAAATACATAAAAAACAATAAAAAATTTATAATCCCTTTTTTCAATCTTAAAAATACTACACCCCAATATTTCATTAATTTTCCCCAGCTTTGTGACCTCGCAGTGCAAAATTCTGTTTACAAAGTCTCGACTGTTCAGAAATAATTTTGCAAAGATTTAACACTTTCTTCATGTTAAAAACCTTTTTTACATGAAAATTCCTCTTAAATGATTTAAAAACATCAAGTCAATTATGTATGAATTTAGATAAAATTTATCCCAAAGGACGACTTTTATCAATAAACATAAAATTATTTGATCATTTCTTTACGACGCAAAAAAAAATTTTCGGGTTACAAGACTAATTTAGAAAAACTTTCCGTCAATGTCGTTCGGGGCTCATGTTACAACTTTTTAATTTGTGCAATCATAATTTATCTTAAAGTATTCCAAGCTGAAATTTTGTAAATATTCTTTCTTTTCTGTGCTCCCCCGGCAAATTTTCCGCTGCCCCGCGCAGCGGGGGCGGTTTACAAAGCGTTCACCCCCCAAGGTCCTTGCCCCTCGACTTTTTTGGCTGCCTCCCGCGAGGGAATCGGTATTTCGACGCCTTCTTGTCCCCCCAGTTAAATACAATCCCGAAGGTGATGGCCCTTGAATCGAGTAAAAACCCCAAATTATAACAGTTTTAGTGAAAGTTGAGCCAGTTGTTGAATAAATTATGTTTTTCGGAATTATAAAAATTTCCCGAATAAAATTTTTTCAAAATGAAACCCCAAAAAAAAAAATAAAAAAAAAAAAAGGAAAAAAAGGTAACTCCTAAAAACAAAAACTAAAAAAACAAAAAAACGAAAAACTTTTAAAAAAGCTTCATTTCTGGTTTTTTCACGTGTCCTCGTCGGTTGTGTGGTGGAATATCCCATTACTCCCACGTCTCGACCCAAAAAAAGACAACCCGTCGAGTCAAGTTCATCCCAAATTCGCATTTCTACAAAAAGTTCGATTGGCTGGGCAAAAGAGTTCAGAAATTTGTTTCTGGGCGCCATCCTTCCTACTCGGAACTATTTGTAGCAAGATGTCGGGATTGTCATTTAATTTTCTTTTGTCAAGGCCTGATGAAAAGGTTACAAAACCCCTCCTTTAAAAAGATTTTTATGATAGAATATTCAAAAAAAATCTTCTTACAGGATGTTGATTTCTCCCCTTGTTTTCTATTGTTAAGTCTTCTTTTTTTTATTCTTGAAATGGCTTTAAATTAAAAAAAATTAAATCTTCCGATCTGCCCATTGTCATCCATTTTCCCCCAAACATTCAGTCGAACTCGATACCCTTATGGTCCCATACAATCGACATTTTTACTCATTTAGCTCAATAAATTCAGAATCTTTAATGGGTTTCACTTTTAAAAAACTTGTTGAATCTTATTAACAATTTTAACAGTTCTTCCTGTTGTTGTGTTTTTTATCATTATTTTTACAACTTTTTCTAACAAAGGGAAGGTTGTTGACCTTGAACAGTTCATGGTATATTAGTTTTCATCTTCATCAAATGGATGATAGTATTATCCCCTTTCCCTTTAAATTTAAAACAATTTCTCGCCATGTCAATGTTACTTTTTTTGGAAAGTCCCCCCCAGGATCAGTTTAAATAACTCCTTCGCATTTAAAACAGTCTCTATACCTTTTTTTCCATTGTCAGCTGCAAGTCGTGGGTAGATGGCGCGACTTCTTCTTATTCGCCCCATCAGTTTGACCCGCATAGGAAATTGCGGTATTGCCTCTCCCTCCTGAAGTTCATCAACAAACTTTCCACTATTACCGACAAGTGCATCCCTTTGATAATGCTAGGATCTTTTCCCCTTCGCATTCCCATCAATGGGCTTTTTCGTTTCGTAATTTTCATTTGCAAAAAATCTTTTTTTTCCCAAAAGCGGAATGAAACTCCATGGACCTAAAATCACCTCTTGACATAAAGGAAGAATGGTTTGTTTGGGGCGACCATTCAGACAAACCCTTTAGTTTAATTCCGTGATAAATGGGTTAAAATCCGTGACGTCGATGGTCCATACTCTATCTGCCATTGTTTGAATTAGTCTGTTGAGATAAACTTTGGTTTTGACTTGCCTTTTGCTGAATTTTCCTGCTTCGGTCGGTTGAACTATTCTCTTCCTCTCTGGGCCTTGTCTCTTCACCTTTTGCACTATTATCCCGTTACCGTCCCTCTTCCCGGTAAACAATAACTGAAGTGGGTGATGACTTCGTTTTAAAATTTTCCTCATTTCATATGATGCATCTACAACCAAGTTGCAAATCATTTTTCCAAAGACATCGGTTTGACTCTTCAACAAATTTTGTATCCTCCAAATTCTGATCAATAAACATCTTTTTCATTCTCTGAAATGGTGGCGTATAAACAAGACCTGCTAACTTCCCCGTTGCATAATCTTGCATGCTAACCGCCCCCTTTCGCCAGGTACTATCATCAAAAAAACCAAAATTAATTTGGTCTCAAATTTAATACGATTGAAGAATTTTTCCAAATTTTGAAACTATGAACGGGTCTTTATCAACAATTTCACTAGATTGTAAAGGGGAATAATTCTGCTTTCTTGCTTTCAGGGGAAAATTGTATACAAAAAAATTTCTACGCCTTTTGAACATGCACGGATTTTTTTTTCCAGCACCAAACGTTAAACCAGGGAATATAATGGTCTCGAATGATGCAAAAAGAAAAAAGATGAAATTTTCTTTCCCCTCCTTTATATCCGCAAAATTCCTTCTTGTTTTTTCTGGTTTAAAATTTGGATTTTCTCCTTTTTTTTCTTGTATGCACGATTTAATCTGTCACATCGTGGCTAATGGACTTTTTTTTTGAAATAATTTTGGGTGGTCTTGTTTTTCTCTTGACCCTCTTGTCTATTTTTTTCTCAACTTGGGGGCTTTGTTTCTTAAAACGTCTTAAATTAAAATTGAAATATCTTTGAATTTGAACATCAAAGGGCCTCCTTTTTCCTTTTTAAATGTTCAGATGGCGTGAATTTTAATTCTAATGCCTTCCGTTCAATAAGATCAAAAAAGGGTTAGTTTCTCTCCTGTTCCCTTTTAAAACTGACATTCGTTCTTTTTTTCTTCAATTTTTGCTGTAATTTTTCAACTTCCGCGCCTCCTGTTCTTCTAGTTTCTTTAAAACTCTCATTTGTTTTTAATTTGCTCTTTTGCTCAACTTTGCCTCCCGTTTTTCTAGTTTCTTTTAATCCTCATTTTTTAACTATACGCCTTTCCCCGTTCTTTTAGTTTCTTTGTAATTTGCTCGTTTTGTTCACAATTGCGTGGCAAGTTTTCATTTTTTTGACTCGATTCGTTAACAAATCAAATTTATGTTCGATTTGAGTCATGAACTGTGCCAAGGCCCAGCCATCATGTCATTAGCTCTAAAAATATCTGTTCCCGGAACATCCTCTTTAAGTATATGTTATTCCCGTCGGGGAAGGTTTCCGTTAAATGCAAATTTCCGTCCCCTCTAACTGTCTTGGTTCCCAAGGGTTTTTCTGTTGTTTTAACCAAGTTTCCTTTTTCCCCACTACCTGACGAGATCTGTTAAAATTCCTAGCTCTATCAAATTTTTCTGATTTTCCCCGTCGTAAAAAATTTAGATTTACAATAGAATATGATCTTCCCCCTAATACTAAACTTCACTCGTTTCAGACTAAAAATTCTTCAAATTTTGGTTTTTAATAAAATTAGTACAAAAATTTTAAAATTTCAAGCCAACCAGTTGGGGGGAAAATGAACTCAGTATCTCCTAACTATTTCGTAGTACGCCAATTCAAAATAAATCTGTTATTTATTTTTTTGTGACGTGATTACACCGTCACACAAACCTGGGAATACCTTTTGGATAATTCCCCCATCGGTGGTTGTCTTTCAACTAATATTCATTTAAAAACAAACACAATTTTCCGTTTTAAAAAACTAGTAACATATTTTTTCCCCTATGATCCTTCTACCTCACATTCACATATTCTCCACTGATTCTTTTCCTTTTTTATTACACAAGGGAGTTTAACCCCACCTAAACTGCAGTTTTCAAAAATAATAGTGACTTGATCTACATTTACAGAAAAAAAAAAGTAAATACATATTCCTTCTCAAAAAAAATTATCTCTTAATAAACCCAATTCATAATTTAAATAACCATCTGTTTCATACAAACAATATCAAAATTACTAATCCTTTTCAATTAAAAACCCCTCAAAATTTTTTCTATTCCTTTGACCTCCAGTGCAAAAATTTTTTTTACAAAATCTCTTGACTTTTTTTAAAATAAGTTTTAAAAAACGATTTAACAGCTTTTCATTCATGTTCAAAACCACATAACAATTCCTCTTAAATGATTTAAATAACATCTCAATTTTGTTGAATTTAGATAAAAATTATAAAAAGGGCGACTTTTTCAATAAACATAAAAAATTTTTTAGATCTGTTTCTCTTTCGACTGCAAAAATAAAATTTCTGGTTATCAAGAAATATTTAGTAAAACTTTCCGATCAATGTCTGTTACAGGGGAATATGTTCAACGTTTTTAAATTTTTGGAATCATAATTCTATCTTGAAAATATTCCCCGCTGCAATTTAGTAAATATTCTTTTTTGCTTTTTTGGCTACGAAAGCAATTTTTTAAACTGATGCCAGCGGACGGCGTCGGCGCGTTCACGCCCGGTCGTCGTTGTCCCCCGCGACGGTTTTGTGAGCTGCCTACCGCGATGGAATCGGGAAATTTCTCGCCTTCTCCCGTTGTACGAGTTAAATCCCCAGCATACACGAAAGGGGATGGTCCTTAGAATGGAGTCAAAACTCCAAATTATAACTTAGTTTTATGAAAGTTGAGCCAGTTGTTTAATAAATTTTGCTTTTTTGGAATTATCAAAATTTGAAAAAATTTTCAAATAAATCCATAAATAAAATGAAATAGAATAAAAAGGGAAAAAGTAACTTCAAACTAAAAATGAAAAAACTGAAAAAAACAAAAAAACTTTTTAAAAAACTTCATTTTTTATTTTAGTGTCCCCCCTCGGTTGTGTGGTGGAATAACCCCTCTCTCACTTCGCGTCTCGATCCCGGAAAAAGGCAACCGTCCGATCAAAACTTCATCCCATTCGCATTTCTACAAAAAATTTTGATTGGCTAGGGCAAAATAGTTCAGAAATTTGTTTTGGTGCCATCTCTTTCTCTAGGAACTATTTGAGGAAGATTGGTATTGTCACTTCAATTTTTCTTTTTCACAGTGTAACCGATGAAAAACGGGTTAAAATTTTGTCATCGAAGAAAGTTTCAATGGACCAAAAAACAAAATAATCATCATGAATCCCAGTTGAAATAAATTTTACCCGGGTTTTTTTTGACAATACAAAAGATTGGATCTACATTTCTTAAAAACTGTTCCCAAAATCTGAAGAAAATGGGTGGTCAAAAAATTTTGAGATTTTTTTTTTTATTTAAAATCACATCAGATCTAGGTCATTATCGATAAATGATGGAATTCTTATTGACCATGTAACAATTTTTTGACACCATTGGAAACATTTCTCTAAAACAAGTTTTAAAAACATTTTGGGGAAAATACG
>CAXIVR010000599.1:0-32591 GCA_964035755.1 Teleogryllus oceanicus
CCTTTTCCCCACACAACATTTCGTCATAAACACTAAACAATACCCGGGAGCTCAGGGTTTGCCAGGTTGAGACAGGGCCCCACTGATGGATTCTGGAGAGGGAAGCGACGGATAGATGAACACCGGATCCACTTTATAGCAGGGGAAGAACACAACCACCTTCCAAGATATAGCATGTATTACACTAACGGTACATATGTCCATAAACTTGACGTTCCCAGAATTATCGATCAATCGCCTTGAGGCAGTTGACAGGTGAAAGAGAGAGAAATGGATGTTGATTTTCGTTTGTTTGGAAATCGAATAAAGAAATAAGTATCCATCCGCATCCTTCAGCCCCAGACTTGTCAACCGCCTGCTCTTTTTTCCATTCCGCGCGAAACACATTGTTTCTCGCCTGGCAGTTGTTGGATGAGTTGATAGCGTATGTTCTCCTGCAGTATTTCGTTATATATTACACTACTTTTGGATGAAAACCGTTAATTTGCTGGCCATGTCATTAATTTTCATGTAATATTCAGTCAGAAGAAGTTGATGAGCGCTTGATAGCCAATCATGTTGCACTGATCTCGCGAGCAGTTCGCAGTAGCCATCATACTTCAATAATCGAGACACAATATCAAGTTAACTCACATATTTAATGCATCTTTATGCACGGGAACGTTCCAGATATTTTCAAAACAGCTAAATTAAGCCCTTTTCAAAAAGGCAACAAAATGAAATTCAAAATTATCGGCCCATTTCTCTTCTATCAGTCTTTTCAAAAATATTAGAAAACTTTTTACATACGAAGGGAAACCTTTCTCACTAAACACGACGCGCTTCAGATTGCCAACATGGATTTAGAAAATCAAAATCAACGAAACAGCTATATTTTCTTTTCTTAAAGATGTCGCCTCATCATTGGATCAAAACGAGGCACCTATTGGATTATTTTAGATCTCTCAAACGCTTTTGACGTCATTGATCATGACATTTACTTCAAAACCCTTCATATGGAATTCGTGGTATTGCTCTAGATTGGTTATGTACGTACCTTAAACAACGATCTCAGAGAGTTGAAATCCCTTTACTGGAATGATGGAACATTACGTACGCACCTTTCCGACTCTTTGCCGTTGCATGGAGTTCCTCAGGATCGATTTTAGGCCCTATTCTGTTCCTACTTTACGTAAACGATATGCCTCGACGATTCGAAACGGAAGAACGGTTCTCTTTGCGGGTGATACGAACATCCTTTGCAATAAAGAAACCGTAAATAGTGCAATATCAGATGTTTCAAATTGGTTCCGAAATAACAACAATAGTGAACGAAAGAAAACTGTTTTAATGCAGTTTTCCATTTCAAATAAACAATTCAGTGCCCAATTGAAAATGAACAGTGTACCATTGACTGACGGCAAGGCAACAAAATTTTTAGGCCTCTCAATTCAGTGCAAACACTTAAATGGAACGTCCATCTAAATGAATTGAACACAAAATTAAGTTCATTGTGCTACGCGTTCAGAATTCTAACAAATTCAGTCACCTTCATACTGCTCGTTGTGTATACTTCCGAATGTTCATTCCCGCCTGAGATATGGCATAATATTCTGGAAATACATCTTATAGCTCCCAGACTTTTAGATTACAAAACGAATTGTACGAATAATAACCAAATCCACCCGTGATTCATGTAGCCTCTCTTCATTAATCTAGAATTCTACCATTACCGTGTCTTCTTATTTACGAATCAGTGGTTTTGTAAATATGCTTGCTCAAGGGCGGAATATATTTTCAGAAGATGCCAAGTCTATTACTATAACACTCGACGTAGAAATCATATTCATCAGGTGACAGTATCAACAGCTCATTACAAAAATTCACATACAATACATGTACATTATTTACAACACTTTGCAGATGACATTAAACGATTAACTTCAATGAAAAGTTTAAATCACAAGTGAAATCGTTTCTGCTGCATAACTGTTTCTATACAATTAGAGACTATACTGAGCATCACAAGAAAAGTAACATTCATTTTAACAATGATTCATAATGCTTTATTTACCATTTGAACTGTGTAAATGAGTATAAACAACCTGTAACAACTATTGTACTACAGCTTCCGGGTCAATGACCCCCATCTGATCAGGTTTTCGTCCAGTTTCCCTGATCCATTGAGCAAATGCTGAGATGGCTCCTTGTTTTGCTTCTGGACATAAATGTAACTTCATTTCCTGTGCGTCTTCTAAATTCAGTGGGGAAAAACAATTATTCAAATTATCGTTGCCATGTTGTCGCGGCAGGAAGTAATAAAGAAAATTTATTGCTTATTTATCCTTGAAAATAGATTTTATTACATGGGAGTTTTTTTTTTCTCCTTTCAAAATTCAAAATTTATTGCTTATTTATTTTGAAAAAAGATTTTACTACATGGGAGTTTTTGTTTTTTCTCCTTTCAAAATTCAAATTTTAAGTAGTATATGACTTAGTGTAGGGATACAGAATTTTGAAAATGTGCACACAATTCACTTTTTCCCCCTAGCACGTCATACGCAGTTTTAACTGTTTTTTGACGTAAATAAATAAATAAATAAATAAAAGAAATAAATGATGAATTAATGAAAGTAAAGAGTCTAAATAAACCACAGTGTGATATTGATATTTAAATAAGAAAGAATGTTTGATAAAATATTTTTGTTAGTGCTAAATGGAGGGAACTTATTAAAACTTTGTTTTCGGTTGGCTTGAGCCGTTATACAACTAAATACTTATGTGTTAATGAATGATGAAGTGGATGAGACGGAATACTGATTATCTGCCAGTATCTACCTTAAGGTCACATTTTTGCGGTTTTGATGCGATGGAGATACCATTTGGGGTGAATACCAGAATCAGAAAGGATAGAACGCGTTGGGATGTAGGTATTAATGGCTTAAAGGCCTTCAGCCTAGCCACACAGTATCAAGTTACTTAATTCATATGTGTAATAATTACTATTACAAAATTATCTGCCATTATGGACCAAATTAGTTTTCCACATAGTCTGAGTACTACTAAGTCTATCGACTTTTGTGATTCAAAGGAGTCATAAAATCTGTATTTTCGTTTTCAATATACGTTATTTTGGTTTACCTTAAAAACAAAATTTCGAATACACGATTATGTGGGCCGTTGAACACACTTCGAAGTTTGATAGGGCGAAAAGTACCTAAAAGTATAGAGTGGTAACTACACTATTGTCAACTTTCATTGGACCTATTTTGTCAGAGAGAAAGACGTGTGTATAACCATTACCTACATTTACCAAAATAATTAACTATGTGATAATATATCTTACAATATTAGTAATAAAAACATTTAAAACACCAATTAGGCCAACACTTCACAATACATAACTTGTACCAAAAAAGTAATATTAATAGTTCAATTCTTAAATTGCAAGGCGTCACCAGCAAAATACAATTCTACTAATTTTAATTTATCTAGTGTTTGTTTTATTTTAGAAATAAATTGAAACAGTTTAACCTAACGTTGATCCTATTTATTGATTGATTTCTTCTGATTGTTTAATTTCAGCAGAGACAAATAATGTGCCTGCGGAATCAGTGTGATGAGTGAGCAGACTGATGAATAATGGCATATGTGTCATAATTATTGTGTTTTGTAAGGAATTAATCCTATTTGTAAATACAAAAATTCCTTATAAACCTAATTCGAAAGCAGAACTAGTGGTGCTAAAAAAGCACGTACTTTCTCGCCCGTATATTCACGTAAAATTACACGAAAAGTACTTAATTTTTCGAACAATTGTACATGATATAATTTCAAAATCCAACTTTAAGAGACGTTTCATTTTAAAAAATTCCTCTCTTCATAACTGAAGTTAAAGGAAGACGCCGAAGAAATTTTGAACTTTGAAAATTTTCGAAAAATTAGAGTTTTTAACCAACATGAGACCTGGACCATTCTCTTAAACGTTCTTCACACTATCCAAAACAAACTTTAACCAAAACGTTGGAGCCATTTTTTTGAAATTTGGAAAATATCCAGGGTCTTCATGTATAATATCCCAAGAACTAAAATATCGGTTTCAAATTCAAGTGCTCGCAACATCACGAAACTATTGGAATATCAACTGAATTTATTTTACGTAAAAAACAGTTAAAAACTGCGTATGCCGTGACGTCGAAAATCGGCAAAACCGGCAGAACAGTATAACCACTAGCGTTGTTACGACAGACCGACGGACGGGTGGACGGACGAAGTTTGTCGTCAATCCTTTTTCGGGATCAAGGACCACGAAATATGAATTTTGGTTTCCTCAGGCGTTAGAGGATTATTTTTCTAAATTTAGCAACTGGATTTATCCACTTTTTCCCAAAAGAGCCCGGCAATAAAAGTTTTTCTGCCGAAAATTCACCGCATTCATTTTTCGCGCAGCATTAATAACTTTCTCTACTCCGTAGCGAAAGTAAAAATGGAACATAAGTTTTAAAGAAGATGACGATATATGCTTGTTATTGACGTATGTATGTATTTATTTATCGTCAAAAATCATATAAACTGTGTGACGTGGAAAAGAATTATAATCAGCACATGTTCGGTTAGGAGACCCCACCATACTATTTTATTTATATACAATTGTATACTTTTAATAATGATAAAAATAAAACAAGAATAAACTGTACTTTGGTTTGTTGGCTGGCAGCTGTCCACTGTGCATCCCCCGCCTGCTCTCCAGTTTCCTCCTCGAGACGGAGGCTGTAAGGCAAGTCCACAACGCGCAGCTGCTCTTTTGGGCCCCCCCGCGACGCGGACGAGGCGAGCGAAGCAGGGCGAGTGCCCCGGTTATTGAAAAACAAATAGACGGGCGCTAAGGAGATCCTTTATATGCAGACGAATCCTCCAGAGGCAATTCCGGGAAACGCACTCGACCTGCGAGTCCGCCCAGCGCTCGCATGATAAGCTGCAGATGACGTTGCGAGAGGCGAAGTTCACACCTTTTGGTATTTAATTTTGCGGTATAGATTGTCTTTAATTGGAACTTTTATCATTGAAGGTACATATTTATCGACAATCATCTGTTCTTTTGGTTAATTTTTTTAAATTGACATCTCAAAAACAAGCAACTATGAATGCCGTGTAGTCAAAACCAGGTCAGCCTTTGGGCCTATAAGAATCTGAAGATGGAGGAAACATAACACATTACACCTCGAAACGTTATTAGCTGTTAATCGGAAGATAAAAAATTTAAAAATTATAAAATTGATTTTGTGATGCCAGTTTCAAAATTTAAACAATAAAATAGCAGGTGATTTTCGAAAATATATTGACCTTTTAATGATAAAAAGAAGTGTTAAAGGATATGGAGTCTGAGATTTACAGTGGCGTAAGTTAGCTTTATCAGTATTTCCAAATGGTTTTGAAAGGAGTTTTTCATTTTGGAGAATTCAGACACTAATTATGAATAGATTAGCTCGGTCGAATTAAACCCTGTGTGGAAAATTCTAAACCGCTGATCTAAATGACAGTTTAATGTGGTTCTGCGATAAATGCCAGTCGAATGCCGGAGCAATAAACGGAGCTTGGACCGAACGCGATTTTCCTTTCTCATCCTTACCCGTTTCTGTCCCATTTTATTCACGATTACACTTGCATGAAAAATACATATGGTCAGACCAGTCAGGAGCTTAGAGCTTGCTCTGTCTTGGGGCAACATGGGGAAGGTACCTGGGAGTAGCATCACAAGCCAAAGTATAGGTCGGCATCGGTTCTCAGGACCTAGCGAGGAGACACATCGCCGTCTCCGAGATATAGCATGCACTACACCTACGGAATACGACCATGGCGTTGGCGCGCTCTGATATACAAATTTGTTACTTATTTTTCCGTAAATGAAAATAAATATCACGTCGATAGCCTATATAGATGAGAGTTCAGAACGGAAGGCAACAGTCTCTTTTCTACTTGCGTTAATGCATTAAAATCCATGTCAATGCAAAATATTCCATGTTGTCGCGGCAGAGTATTATTCGAAGGACAACATGGATAAACAAAATTTATTACCTTTTACCCTTGAAATAGATTTAATTACATGGAGCTCTTTTTCTTTTTCCAAAATTTAAGTAGTATATGACTTAGTGTAGGGATGACAGAATTTTGAAAATGTCTTACAATTCACTTTCCCATAGCACGTTTTAACTGTTTTTGACGTGAATAAATAAATAAATAAAATTAAATAATAGCGAACTACGGATCACCCGACCCTTTCTATTTTCTGAAAATATATGCCGATGTCTACTACTATAACACTCGACGTGAAATCATATTCATCAGGTGACAGTATCAACAGCTCATTACAAAAATTCATACAATACATGTACATTATTTTACAACACTTTGCCATGACATTAAACGATTAAACCTATTTCTTCCTACAGCTCTTCGCATTCTCACCCTTAAGTCCTGGCATCGAGAATTTCCATTTCATATGGTCCATTCTTGTCCATAAGTCTACGTGTAATTTGCGAAAGCCTCATTTGCAAACAGCGGGCTGGCAAGTTCCAGAGCGATCGTAGGATCGCGCGATAGATCCTGTCCCAACAAGCAGGTACTTTCCGCAATTCACAAATTTGCATTTTTGCACTTGGTATCGAAAAAGTAGCTTTTTCTTCAACAATACTCAAAATAGCTAGACTTGATTTGTGTGACCAATCCCATTATCATGAACAAAATGAAATTGTGTTTTATTCACAACAATGAACTAATATAAGTTTTATTTCGTCCCAACAATTTTGAGTTATTTATTATTAAAATGCCTTCGTTCCCCTTATCCTCATATCCCAATCCATTCGTGTTTTTTTCTCCTTAACACCGTTGCAATTAATTATGCTTCGCACGTTGTACATATGCCTTGTTTTATCTACAAATAAATATATTAAATACTTATCTAACAATTGTCCATTCATATGAAATCTCCACATTCATGTTAGGTTCCCACAAATTGCCCTCTCATTCATGCTTTAGTGTATTCTGATTATAGAATGACATTCTTTCACTTACTAAACAACAACGACAACGACAACAACGACAACAACGACAACAACGACAACGACAACAGCGACAAACAACGACAACAACGACAACAACGACAACAACGACAACAACGACAACAACGACAGCAACGACAGCAACGACAACAACGACAACGACAACAACGACAACAACGACAGCAACGACAACTAACGACAACAACGACAACAACGAGCAACAACGACAACAACGACCAAAAGACAAGCAAGACAGCAACGACAAAAAACGACAGCAACGAACAACGACAACGACAACAACGACAAAAAAGAACAACGACAAAGCGACAATAACGACAGACAACGACAACAACGACAGCAACGACAACGACGACAACGACGACAACGACGACTAACGACACAACGACAACAACGACAACAACGACAAACGACAGCAACGACAACAACGACAACACGACAGCAACGACAGCAACGACAACAACGACAGCAACGACAACGCAACACGACAACGACAACGGACAACAACGATAACGACGACGACACACGACAACAACGACAACGACAACGACAACGACAACGACAACGACAACGACAACAACGACAACGACAACGACAACGACAACGACAACAATACCCGTGTGGAGTAAAGTCTCCCATCGGGCGCCTCCCCAGGTGGCGAATAGGAGAATGATATGGTGATATTATATGAATATGATATGGTGATATTATACGAATATATGATAGGAGGAATGACCTGATATGGCAGGTACTGAGAAAATAAAATACTCAGGGCGGACCAAAACTGCCCCAGGAACTCACAATCCTGGTTCTACACTACGCAAAAGCTAGACAATTGATGACAAGCAAATATGACTCGTACAAGTAAAGACAAAAGTACCCCAGGTGGAGGATCCCCCCACCCCCAAGTCAACAAAGCAGTCGTTCTGGGAGCTTGGACTTTTACGAGAGTAAGTCTAAATGCTTTGGTAAACTTTCAACGGAAAGCAGAACACTATATTGGCTATTACAATATTCAGACACTTATTCAAGCAGGAAAACTACAATCTTACCACAGAACTCACAAAGCAGAAAATTCAAATTCTCACCTTACAAAAACAGCTTACAGATTCAAAACGATAGATACAATAACTATAGAATCTTCAAAAGTGGAACGAACAAGAAAATTTGCAAGGGAACAGCACTATTTGGCATGGCTTTTTTGTAGACAAAATATTCTAGATTCAATAATAGACGTGAACCCCATCAACAATCGACTTAGGGCCCCTAAGAATCAAACACACAAAAAACTATCCTTTTTAATGTACATGCACCTGTAAATGGCGATAATAAACAGAGCCGAAAAAACTAAAAAGATTCTGGGAAGAACTTGAAACAGAGATGGAAAAAATTCAAAAAGATGATGTGAAAATTCTACTCAGACTTAATGCAAAAATCGCAGGGGAACGCAAATACAGAAGACAGTAGGAAACAACCCTGCACAAATTCACCAAAAAAATTTCACACAACTCATTTAATTATGCCAAAATTATGTCAACTTTATTTGGAAAAACACCAAAAAAAAAAAAACATGGCGATCACCCATCAATCAATTGGGAAAATTTTTCAGTTGATCACATTGCAATATCATACGACTGTCAAAGAAATTAATGATGTGCAAGTACGCAGAGGTCTAACATTGATTCAAATCATTACCCAACCAGAACAAAAATTAAATTACCCCCAAAAAGAAAGTTACAAAGAAAAACACCGTGATTCCAAAATTTGATCTACATAAAATCAAAGACCCCAAAATCACAGAAAAATGAGAACTACCGCAGAAGACTGGGAGAAATTTCAAACAAAAATCATTAAAATAGCAAAGATCTGATCCTCTTCACAAAAACCCCAAACACGCTTGCTGGAATAAAGAATGTAAAATGCGCTAGAAGAAAGAAAAAGGCATTTCAAAACTATAATTGCAACAAATCAGAAGAAACACAGAAGAAATTTTTCGCAGTTCGCAAACAGACATCTAAGTTTTTTAAGACAAAGTAAACGAAATATGTAACGACCAAGTGGAATCAATTGAAGACAATTTCAAAAATCATAATACACACGATTTCTCAGGAGCTTCTCAAACCAAGTCAAAGTACTCACCCACATAACCTTTGTTTTCCCAAAAGCAAGATGGTAAATTGCTTGACAAATAACTGGCCACATAGTATTTTTCACAGCTCCTAAATTGTCCGGAACCTAAAGAGAGATTCCCGAAAGTGCAGCCAGAAATCACACCACAAAACTCGTCACCACCAACACAAGAATAAATTTATTCCCACACCAAGAAAATTAAAAATAACAAACATCAGGGAAGACGGTTGTGAGAACTCTTAAAAATTTAGACCCAAATTCTCTCAAGGAAATTACACAAATAATCCAAGACATCTGGCAAACTGAAAAACCCCAATGATGGAAGATTCCATTATTCATCGCTACGTACCAAAGGCAATAAATAAGATGTAAACAACTATAGAGGATCTCCTCTTACAGTCAGTTACAAAATTCTATAAACTTGTCTCTTGAGTAGAACAGAGCAGCAGTTAGAATCCAAAATGTAGAATATCATGCAGGGTTCAGACCGAACAGGTCATGTCCAGACAAATTTTCAACCTCAAACCATTCTCAAAATGCAAGCCCTTAGACAAAACCCATAGTATGCCCTTTGTAGATTTCAAAAAGGCATACGACTCGATAAACAGGTTGTCACTATTTCAAATTTTAGAAGAGGAGATTAGATCCCCAAACACATGAAATCATAAAACAAACACTAACTGCCACGAAATCGAAAGTAAAATTTATGGAAATTTCAGAACCCTTCGACATTTTAAACCGGTGTGACAAGGTGATGGACTCTCTCCTATTCTATTAATGTTATGGAAGAATGGAAAAAGAAATGTGTTGTGGAAGCCAATCACTGGGCTTTGCCAAGAACCTCTAATACCGTACCTCGCATTCCGGACGACCCCTTTATACTAACAGAGGCTGGGCAGACTGCTGTCAAACAGCTGGAAGTACTAAAGAATGTGCAGAAAAGTAGGCTACAAATCTCTTTCGAGAAAAATGAATTCTTTGTTCAAAAACAGAAATTGCGAGCTGAAATCTAAATATGGTAAAATAAATAGGGTCTCATTTTTAAATACCTAAGAGAAAATTTATTGAACCGACAGGCCTTCAAAAATCGCAAGCAACATCGCCCAAAAAATCAAAAAGGATTAAGCAAAATCTCTACGAAAAAAAATGCATTTCCAAGGGGGGGACAAAATTCGGCACTACAACACAGTCATAAAGCCAACAATCCTCTCCAAGTGAAACACTGATCTAACAGAAAACACGAACTTGAACAAATGAAAAAAGAAGAAAGATCATTAGAAAATTCTAGGAGCAAGACATACCCAAGACGGTTACAGGCTGCAAACAATTAAAACAACAGAACAGTTTTCAACATCGAAATTGATATTTAGAAAAGGCAGAAAGAAATTCTTTGGTCATCTCAACAGACTACCGGAAAATCGTGACACAAAGGATACTAAATGATATAACGCCACTTAAAAATTCCACAACTTGGCTAGATGGAATTGAAAGGACCTCAAAACCAAACATAAGACCAGCAGACATTTTAGAAAGACCACCTTCAGACATAAAAGTAGACAAATGGGAAGTTGCCAGGCAACCCAAACAAACCAGTACGGACCAAAATGATCAGAAGAACGTAAAAAGAGCCTTCTCGGAAAAGAAAGAAAGCCTATTGGATCAACAAGAAGAACTCAAAGAAAAATTAGTTACTTGCAGAGTTACCTTAACGTCTTCATTTCTGGGAGAATTCGCCAATGATGATGATGATAATAATAATAATAATAATAATAATAATAATAATAATAAATAAAAATACCAGTCATTGACACAAATAATCACAAAAAGTACTGGAACAGGTCCATAATAACAGATAGGTCTGTATCATCTAATAAACGGACATTGTATGGCGGGCAAGAAAAATAAAAAGGTGTATCTGATTGATGTCCAGTCCCGCTAGCTCCAACATCCCAAAGGAAAGAAGTGAAAAAATTCTAAAATATCAACCTCGGCAAGAGATAAAGGAAATGTGGAGCGACGTGGAAATGGTGACGTTTTACCAATAATTCTAGGCGCCACTGGTGAAATTCTAAATTCCTACATGAATCCCCAGCTGAACTGCAACTGAAAGAAGGGGTTATACTCAGATGCAAAAAATTGCACTGGACAATGTAACATCGTGAGGAAGTTTCTGAACATTGATAGTTGATCCCGTGCTGATTATGACAGTTGGAACCTGTATCTCTTGTTCATGGTAACCGAGATGCACGGGAAACAAGTTAAATTGTGATAATGATGAAAAATAATAATAATAATAATAAAAAAAAAAATAAAAATAATAATAATAATAAAAATAATAATAATAATAACAACAACAACAACATAAAATAAATAAATGAATAGCACGTTTTTCAACCATTAAACAATTATATTTTTGTTATTTAAAGTCGCATCAACAACTAGTTCTCAGCGACTACTATTGCATTTTAACTATAAAGATGAAACGATATGGATGATAAGGGGTGAAAGGACGAACACAAATACAACCGTGCCGAGGTGACCCTTTGGTCCCAGATCGTATATCTCGTATATCGTATAAATTTATCTTTGTATATAGTTTCGTGATAATTCTGTTGGAAAAAACTTGGGTGACCCTGTGTTTCCTCCCCTTATAAGGACTTCAAAGTCCTTGAGTTTTTGTTAACATTCGGATATTCGTTTAGTGGATTTTTATCATTGAAATTTGTATGAGTTTTCCCAAAATCAACGGTATGCAGAAATGTTACATAAGCTGATACAAATATACAAAGAATACAAAATGACTGCAATCCTGCACCAACAAAATTTATCTTTACTCCTTCTTTATTTTTAAGTATAGAACCCATTATTTCCGCTAGAAATAAAACGGTTTGTTTCTTTGTGCATCAAAATACATTAATAGGTTTCAAGGTTATGACGTTGGAAGAAACTGGCTATGTCACAGTGAAAGCCATTTTCTTCCTTCTCTCCCGCAATCGGGGAAAAACCGATATGGTTGGACAAATTCTGTCGCTTTACTATCTAACAAATGTCACTGTCTTTCACGTTTTCCTGAGTTCAGCAAGGAATAAAATCATGTAACCGGCCTGGATAGTTGAGGTCGTTAAAGCTGAAGGGGCCAGTAGCCTTGGTTTTTAAGGGTCGCGGCTTTGAATCCTCTCGGCCATGAATGTTTTTGGCGTCCTTACATGTTCTCCTGCAGTTCCCCTACAGTTCACAAATCACAGGGTCGCCCCCAGGAAGATGTTTGAAAAGCCTTATTTAAAAAATATCCTTCACAATCCGTACACTTTGTCGAACTTAATTTAGGAATATGTTTATGCAAATAATCGTTTTCCAACTCGGGACAGTACGTCGATTTCATCAGATGCGCACGCTAAGATAAAATAGCCAAAAATAAAGTTGATTTGTCTTTGCAAATAAACTTTATTAAACAGAGCAATTCTTCCAAAAAAATGCACTTGCTACCTATATTTATAATTCAACTTCATATGTTTAAGAGTGCGAGTAGGATGCTAGATCTCAAAAAATCGTTCGAAGCACCCTCAGTACATCACTGCTTCATCGGCTTTTTCAACGTTAAATAAATATAAATAAATAAGTAAATAGTGGTTAAGTAAATTTTAGTTAAATAAATAAAGCTCGTGCCCTCCAGCTGGTGCCGTTTGAACGGCCCCGGAACCTGTGCCCAGGAGCACAAAATCTCGCCCACAATCCCCAAAAACTCTGATCCAGAATGCTTTCTAATGAAATGCCATCGGTCAAAATAAACCCAACGCCGACCGGTCGCCTTCATGATTACGCCATAATAAACGCCAATTACTTTTACCATTCTTAAATTGCCGCAAATTACTCGTAATTATGCGGCATGTTATCGTTTTAAACGTATTTTAACGTCTGATTATTCATCTGGAAGGTTATTAAACTTGCCTTAATTTTTCGTGGAATTTTGGTGGGCACACGGCAACCAATAAATGCTAATCGCGAGGCCAGTGCCTGGGAATTCCGCACTTGATATATTCTGTTTGTCGTCGATGCCGCCAGGGGAGGGGCCTGGATCGCAAGCAGACGCGTAGCTCGCGACTTCAGTGGCGATTTTTAGAGGAATCAATTGAAAGCAGGAAAAGACTATCGAGGTATATTTTAGCGCAGGGAAATCTACATGTCGGTTGTACGCAAGTCGTAGCTTAGGGCTTGCAGTAAAGCCGTCAACAAAGGAAATATTGTTTCCAATTTCATAGTGCTGTGTGGAAACATCATGCAAGGTTTTTATATTACAGAAAATTGGACACCAATGAAATGCAATTCATGGGATTCAACAATTGTCTTTTGTTGTGTTTGAAAAACTTCATTTCTTCTTATTCGTTTATGAATCAATAGCTTTTTCAAAAATGATTTTCATGAACATGGGTATCTACGTTCATCAATACAAATAACATCGAATGTCAAGAATCCATCAATTACTTATCAGTATCAGCAGTTCATTACAGCAAAATCATGAATAATTCATAATTGGCAGTTATTTTACAATACAATACCAGATAAGATTAAACATTTAAAATTTGAAGACCAAGAAAACGTGTACATAATGTACACAGAATGACGTGTATAGAATATCACTACAGTTTTTATATTATCTTTTTTTACGAAAATAACAGAAAGCGTTAAACAAATTCAAATATCTGTATTGATTTAAAGTGATCACAATGACTCATCGTTTGTGAATTTCAAAATTAGTTTGTGAGTTTGAAAAAGCCAGGAAGAGGTAAAACATTCATGTTTATTTCATGAGTACTACTTTTCTCTGCTTTTCAGTTACTATCTTCGACTTAGTTCTTTCCATACTCAATTGTATGTATAACTATCGTAATTATATAAGCTGTAAGTTTTGTTCCAGAAACAATGGTACGTATAACTGTCATTATAAAAAATGTATGAGTGGTTCTGATTTCACTTCACTTAATAAGAATATTTTGTTGCTTCCATCTTGTTCATATTATTAAATGAATTCTAAAGCATTCAGATAATTGGCAGAACCATTTAAATAATTGGCAACAAGTAAAACTAGTGAAAATGAAATTGTAGATGCTTTCAAATTATATGAATGTGCAGAGTACATAGTGATTGTTAATGTGGTTCAAATATGAATGAAAAACTCTGTTTGATAATTAATTATATATCAAACTCTGTTGATAATTAATTAATGTGGTTCAAATAGGAATGAAAACTCTGTTTGATAATTAATTATATTGATGGTATGGCCACGTACTTCAAATGAATGAGGTTGGGCCAGAAAACGTAGTTCTGGCAGTCCCTTAAAAGACGAAACGCGGAAGTCCAAAACCCGGAAAATGAAGAATCGCTAATTAAAGAGCATAATTGGTGATTGGTAAAATGATAAGGGTGAAGGAGGTGAAATGGGAAAAAAACAGCCAGGAGCGGTACTTACCGCTCCGCAAATTAATCGTTGAGTAAATAATGTGAACTCTCATAAACCCTTTTCGTAAATGTCTGCTGTTAAACCTCCTGAACCCGAAAAATGAGCAGTCGATAAAAAACGTATTCACGCCACGACTAAATATAATGCATCTTGAAATAGTCATGTCGCTGGATTTAACTTTTCTAATTGATAATTACATTTTCTTCGTTACTTTAACGATCATAGCATTCTTTGAAACGGCAAATTTTTGAAGTACGTTCAGAGCTTTAAATGGATTAATAATTCACTAATAAACCTCAATGAATTTTAAATTCAATATTTTAATCTGTTGGTCTACAAATATATCGAAATAAAATAGAACACACAAAGTTAGATATTCCGATTGAACAGCATGTTTCAAAACATAATACCAAGTTTTTTATTTTATTGATTTTTTTGGTTGAAATAGGGTTGGTTTTCATACACTTTACATATGTTTGATAGACTTCATACTAACTTATATTTAAATTTTATTTCTAAGACTTAAATCTAACATAAGGTTGAGGATGTCCTATTGGGTCCTCTATTCTGGTTCAAATTCGGAGAAGGTTTTGGGGAATATATCGTAGGGTATCTGTTTTTATTCTGGTACGGTTCGGGGTTTTTTGCGAATCTAAAGGTTACAAGGAAGGAGAATGCCAAGTAATAACATATTTTACGGCAACACGTGTTTTTAATGCCAGACACTTCTCCGAAGCTGATCGCAGCCGACCAGTCCCCATCTGCCCTACCATTTCGTGTGGGTTTGTGGTTACCATTGAAACAAACCGTTCCGCATGACTGGATAACGGCGCCACAGGCTAGTTTGAAGACGCGCGATCTGTCGAACTAGGTGGAAGGTTCGGGTTTGCGGCGAGGGGGCGAACGGGGGGGAGGGATCGCCGACGAGTCCGTGAAGGTCCCCATGACGTCGCCTTTTTTAAAAAAACGTCGGCAAGTCCGCGACTAAATCGCAAACAAAACTTCGGCATTTGATTTATCGCGTTGCAACCAACACGTGCTCTACCACGATTCCTTCACTAATGAGAAGTTCTACAAACATTGCTGGCATTTCCTTTTTTTTTCTTTTTTCGTCTTCTTACATCGGGAAAACTAAAACGCGAAATAAAACTCCTTCGCGGACGTGAATGGAGGTTTTCCCACGGATAAAGCAACAAAATACTGAGGGAAGGCGGTCACAAAATCTTCCCAAAGTTTAAGCGCATGCCGAACGATGCTTGGCTGAGTGTAGACGCCGACGCGAGGTCCCTTCGTGCTTTCAGTGTTCTTATTTGATCTATTTGATATCTTATTTTATTTTATTCGTGTTTTTTCTCTCGATTCACATCTTGCCAACATACGGGTGACCACACTCAGACACATGGTAAGTGGAGAAGCTTCGACCTGAAGTCCTCGGAAAAAATATTTCCCTTATCTAATGCCGAGATTCAGCTCTTAATTATCGGGTTGGGTACTAGCAATTGAAGAATTCGGACACGATGAAACCCCATTTCCACATCCCAAAATAACGATCTTTCTTTCCCTTTTACAAAAATATGAATCGCTATATGTTCATACATGTTAAAGAGAACTATGAGCTGGTCGTTTTTTCACAAAATTTGAAAAACTAGGACTTACATAAATTCTAGCAATGGTTAAAAAGGCTGTTGGTCATTTTTATTGAAAAATAAATCGAGTTTGCCAACGTTACCGAACTTTGTTCTTCCACCATAAGGGCCTTAAAACGTTAAAAAATTGAATATTGAGGGGCTAATACAAACATCCAATATGTGGTATCTAGAGCAACCTGATAAAAGCACCTCCACTCTTTGTCTGAATGTTGAAGAATGCACAGTGCATTCCTAAACACGCAATTCATATTTTGTCATTGTTGTCATTGAAACGTCGACCTTGTACCAAACATTTTGCCGTACGATAAATGAATTCGAAACGATCGTAACTGATATTACCTGCAAGCGATTAATCAAAAAAGCGGTGACTGAAGGTTTTTAGTCAAATTGGGTAGTCAGTCAAGTTCTCAAGTCAATAAGTCAAATTCTGTAATACAACTAATACCAACATCCGTTGGCCACTTGACATTGCGACAGTCATCGCCGAACACAACATTTTATTAGGGGCCATGATCAAAACGCTGATCATTGAGGTTCATGAGTGGTGCTATAATGAGTGTGATAATGATGGGGCAAAGGTGCAACGAAAGCCTGGCAAACGGGACAGCCCTGACATTCCGCATGGCCCCTTCACAAACTCCGCAAGGAATTGGTCGAGGCTCAAACAAGCCGAGCGATGGCAATGCTGCGCTGGCCCACGCGTTCCAGTTGTGGCGGAAGGCGAAATGCTGAATAGAGCCTAGAAATAATTCCTATAAGACAAAAATAAATACATTTGTATTATTACTTTCCTATAGCCTATGAGCTAAAATATCTATATTTCCTATAAGCCAAAAAATAATAATACATTTGTATTATTATTTTTTGGCTTATAGGAAACATTTATAACATATAAATGATATATTTAATGAATTACGTCAATATATAAAATAAGTGAATGCTACATTGTTGAATATGTACTGCCGGATTCGGGGCGGAGGGAGATGAAAGCCCATCAGTTCCTTCTCACTCAGGTGCGACAGTGATCCTTACAAAACCCCTTTTCCTAACATTTCCCATAAATACATAATTTCCAAACTTTTCAAAAATCTTTGAAAGGGCAATTTTAACCAGGATTAATAAATTTTTAAATCAAAATAATGTTCTTCCTAGTAGTCAATTTGGTTTCAGACATAACCATTCTACTACGCATCAACTGCTACGTTTAACAGACTATATTGCCACCAATTTCCAAAAATCACGTCATACTCTTGCTATATTTCTAGATGTAAAAAAGCATTTGATAAAATCTGGCATGATGGATTACTTTTCAAATTGAGAAATATTGGTTTCCCAAATTACTTACAAAATATAATAAAATCCTTTTTAGTTAATCGACGATTCAAAGTTCAAATAAATAACTCTCTCAACTGATCACAATATACAAGCTGGGCTTCCCAAGGATCCCCCTTTTTCACCTATGCTTTTAATGTTTTTATTTCTGATATGCCTTACCTCTTACACTCAGATATTGCCTTATTTGCGGACGACACTGCAATATTTACCACTCATGGTGATCTTCTTTTAGGTAGAGACAATCTCCAAGATGACCTAAATCGCCTCATGTCTTGGTTCAATGATTGGCAAATAAAAATAAATCACCAAAAATCTCAAGCAAAATTTTCTCCTTAAAACGGATTCTTCCACATTTCCTTAATAATTAATAACCATGCAGTTAAATGGCTTCCAAATGACACTCCTGTTAAATATCTTGGACTTCAAATGATACCAAATTAACCTGAAAAAAACATATAAAAGCAAAGCTAATAACACACACATAAAAATATTAAAATTGTATCCATTCATAAATAGAAAATCAAAATTATCAATATACTCAGTTTAATATTTAAATACATTGTACGACCTTCACTGACCTACGCCTGCCCAATCTGAGAGATGCCCTAAAGCAACCTTCAAAAACTGGGAGTATCAAAAATTTTAAGAAATGTTTTAAAGCTCCTTGGTATACTAGAAATGATCAAATTTTATAAGAACTATCTATAGAACCTCTGAAAATTTGGATTTTAAAACTTTCTTCTAATTTCTACTCTTCTCTTTCACCTTGCCCACCACTCTTGTACACTCTAGGTAAATCAGCCAATCTTTTTCCACGAATAAAATCAAGATATTCTAATGACCTACTACATCC
The DNA here is from genome assembly GCA_964035755.1 of Teleogryllus oceanicus. Taxonomy (NCBI): domain Eukaryota; kingdom Metazoa; phylum Arthropoda; class Insecta; order Orthoptera; family Gryllidae; genus Teleogryllus; species Teleogryllus oceanicus. The sequence goes on from CAXIVR010000599.1 coordinate 18,481, forward strand.
TCCTTAATTAGCTGTAAGCAGGTTCCAACATTTATAAATTAAATACTTATGTTTTAATTCAAATTGTATGCATTTTTCTGAAGGACCTTCCTGGGTATCCTTAGCTTATTGTGTTTGTAAATATTAGTCTTCTACCATTGTTCATACATGACGAAATTATTACAACAAAATTATATATTATGTATCATCAAACCCTTGAAAGACATATAATGTCGAACAAGGAAATAAAAAACGTTTAAAAAAACATTTCCCATCACACGCACATGGAGGAGTAAGAGTGTGACTCACAAGAGACGTCCGTACAGATTACAGGAAAGATGGCCTCTTTCTTGAGTACTGCTCCAGCATTCGCCTGGTGTTGATCGGACAGACCACGGAAAGCGACGGTTCAGAGCAGCCGTCCACTGTAGAGAAAAGTTTGAACATGTTGAGGTTTACTGAGGGTATTCTCAAAAATCAAAATAGTCTCAAACATAACAAAGAGCCGGACTGACATACGTACGGACGTTTGGCGTCAAACGATTTTCTGCATCAAGGACCCAAAACATGGATTCTAACTACACAAAGTTTAAGGGAAAGAGTAGGCATTTACGAGTATATGATACGAGATTTACACATTTTCCGTTACCAGTGTCCGGTACGAAGGGTTTTCGGTTGAAATTTGCCGCACAACAATATTTCTCTTCTTACGAAGTAAGGACGATGAAGTAAAATGAGAATCACTCTTCCTCGTTGGAACTTATGGTGATACAAAGATATGGTGTGCCCTTCGTATTCTGCAAAACGCTTGCCCGTGTGCGGGCGAACGCGCTATCAAACCCTGTATTTCTTGATTAGAACACCTTACACCACACCATGGATTTTCCTGGTTCCTTGTTCACGGCCTGGTTTTCAGATCGCTGATGCGACAAGCCAATGGCGGGCGTCATCTCGATTGCAACTGCCGTCCGACATCTCCTCGCCGGCCTTGTCAGAGACCTCAATCCATTCATCTATTTACCTGACCTCGAAATGTCCAATCACTGAACCTGACCTGGCAAATACGGACCATCCATTCTAACAAGCGAAATCGACTTGTAAATGCTACACTACAGACCCTTCTCTTTCCGAAACTGTCCCAGATGAACTTATTTGATCAAACTATTTTGCTATAGGACCTCCTAGAAACGAAGGAAGCAGGATCAGAGGAACTTACTGTGACACCTCTTGAAAGTGCCTCTAAATAGTGACGTGATTAACTAATTTCTACTATTTAGGCAATCTTGAAGCGATTTGGAGAAGAACGTGGAACAAGTTGTCTACTAAGCTGAAGTGAATTCGCAAATTCTTCTTCACGGTAGTCTGCACGTTTCCCTTGTTCCAGGACACCTGATTGAGTTTGCCGCTGCGCCACACTGGAGCGAACAGCACTGCCGCTGCCCTGTCTCTTCTCGTCGGTGTTACAGCGATGCTGTTTCACCCAACTGTTTAAATGATCTCAAAGTCCTGCCAACATCGAAACTGAACGTAGGAACAAGAAATTTAGGCCTCTGAGTCTTCTACCAAGTGAAGTTTACCTGTAACTGGTATGCCAAAGAAGACACTCACACGAGTTCATCTCAAAAGTCGATGATCTTGTCATGATAAACTAAAGTTATCTGATTGTGAATCATCGGTATCCCAACATAAAGCTCTGAAACTTAAAAATCATATTTGAGGAAAGCATGCGCCATATTTCTTCTAGGAGCTGCCCCGTTGCTCGTAATTTCCTGCGATCCTGCTGGTCTCAAATGTTGGAGCTTCCTGGTCTCCATAGCGCGTGAACGTGCCACCGCTGCGCGCGGCGCCGTACGTTTTCCCCGTTCCAGGGCGCGCGATTGAGATCGCCGATGCGGTAAAAGCAAAGCCAATCGGGGCGTTCATCTGCGGCCCGCGCGCGCCGCCGCGCCGTCCTCGTGTCGCCGCAGCCGGGCTTCGAGCGCGCCGAGGTCGCCGGCCTGGGAGGGCTCCGTGCCGAGCAGGAAACATCAACCGCCCGCGGGGCGACGGGGCGCGGCGCCCACCGCGCACCGGACGCATATAACACGCCCGCCGCCGCCTCCGCCGCCACCGCGCCGTGCGGCACGCGTGACCGCCGCGCGCCCGACAATGGGCCCATTATCAGATCGGAACACCGCACCTCCCCGCGCCGCCTCGCGACGCACGGGCCGGCTCTGCCCCACATGCTTTCTTTATCGAGGCTCGCGTCCCCGGGCGCTGGCTGCGGGAAATCCTACTGGCCGCTGCTTTCATCGGTAGATTTCGTGTTTTTGATCAATTCCAGGCGAATACCGGGCAGTACCCTAACAAACAGGCTAACGGACCATCTTTCCTTCCCTTTCCCTTTGTCTTTTCTCACCCTTACACTTAGACTAACATGCCCTACACTACCACACATGCCGGAGGACTGGTCGGGAGCTTAGAGCTTCAGCCAGTTCAGGCGCTGCACCTGTGGAGGGAGATACCTGATTGGGAAATCTCTGCTAACGGACGGTAGGTCGGCCGTATCTCGACATCCAGCGGGGCACTATTCCAGAAAATATGCACACACTTTGGGACTAACGCTCGATTTGACGGCCCTGATATCACTAACAATCAATCAATCATCGAACACCGCGCCTCTCCGCCGCCGCCAGGCCCGACCACCCCCAGCCTGGGAAGCCTAGGAAGACGCACGGGCGGTGGCTCTGCCTCCACATGCTTTCTTTATCGAGGCTCCGCGTGCGGCCGCTGGCTGGGAGAATCCTAGCGGCCGGCTGCGCCATCGGTACTTTCTGTGGTTTCCCCATCAATTTCAGAGGAATGGCGGAACAGTACCGTAAAAACAGGCCACGTACCGCGCGCGATCTTTCTTTCCCATTCCTTTTCTTATCCTCAAACTTACACTTTCAGAATATGTACTACACTACCACTATGCCGGAAGACCGGTCGGGTTAAGCTTCTCCGGTAAGGTGGTGCCTCTGGAGGAGATATCTGGTTGAAATTCCGCTAACCGACGGTAGTCAGCGCCGGGTCTCGACATCCCGCGGGGGAGAACACCGCCACCTCGAGAAAAACATGCACCACACTTATGGGACTAACGCTCCTAATTGACGCGCCGAGTCACAAATCAATCAATCACCGGGAAAACCGCGCCTCCTCGCGCCGCCCGCGCCGCCCGACCGGCGCGGTGACTCCCGAGCCTAAGAACGCACGGGCCGCGGCTCTGCCGCCCCGTGCTTTCTTTATTGAGGCTGTTATCGGTACTTTTCCGTGGTTTCTCCGATCAACTCCAGGCAAATGACCGAGCAATACACCAACAAACGGGCCACGGCCGGCGTGGGTCTTTTCCTTCCGCTTCCTTGTCCTATCTTCACCCCTTATAAAAAACTTCACTAACATACACTACACTACCACACCGCCGGCAGACCGGTCGGGGCTTAGATCTTGCCCGGTTGAGGCGTTGCCGCTGGTGGGAAACCCCGCTGTTGACGGTAGGTCGGCGCCGGGTGTCGCCATCCAGCGGAGGAAAACACCGCCACCTCCGATGACATAACATACATACACTTACAGGACTAATATCTTGAGTTGACGCGTTGAATCACTAAAATCAATCAACAACCGTCAGGACTTGAGCCTTACGCGATTCAGGGTTGTGTCACTGGTTGCCTTGGGTGTCAACGCAGAGGTGCACAGGCAGTTGCACAGGTGTCGGGTTGCGTCAATAATGTCACAGGTGTCCCTCGGGACCCAAAGCCCTAGGGTTCAATTTCCGACTGTGCAATTTTCGAAGCTAACTAGGTCCAAACATCGCTGTCTGGTGACGCTGTCTGGGGACAGGACAGACGGACGGGACAGACGGACAGGACAGCGGACAGGACAGACGGACAGGACAGACGGACAGGACAGACGGACAGGACAGACGGACAGGACAGACGGACAGGACAGACGGACAGGACAGACGGACAGGACAGACGGACAGGACAGACGGACAGGGGCAGACGGACAGGACAGACGGACAGGACAGACGGACAGGACAGACGGACAGGACAGACGGACAGGACAGACGGACAGGACAGACGACAGGACAGAGCGGACGGGACAGGACAGACGGACGGACAGACGGACAGGACAGACGGACAGGACAGACGGACAGGACAGACGAGACAGGACGGACGGACAGACGGACGGGACAGAGACAGGACAGACGGACAGGACAGACGGACAGGACAGACGGACAGGACAGAGGGACGGACAGACGGACAGGGACAGGACGGGACAGGAGGGAACGGGAGAGACGACAGGACAGACGGACAGGGAGACAGGGCAGACGGACAGGACAGACGGACAGGACAGACGGACAGGACAGACGGACAGGACAGAGACAGGACAGACGGACAGGGACAGACGGACAGGACAGACGGACAGGACAGACGGACAGGACAGACGGACAGGACAGACGGAAAAGGACAGGCGGACAGGACAGACGGACAGGACAGACGGTCAGGACGGGACGGTCAGGACAGACGGTCAGGACAGACGCACAGGACAGACGGACAGGACTAACGGACAGGAGGGAATATGAATTATTCATGATTTTGCTGTAATGAACTGCTGATACTGACACGTAATTGATGATTTCTTGATACTCGATGTTATTTATTGATAAACGTAGATATTCATGTTCATGAAAGTCGTTTTGAAAACAAGCTAATGATTCATAAACGAGTAACAAGAAATGAAAGGTTTTGAAACTCAACAAAAAAGATTTTCTGAAACCTTATCAATTGCATTTGCCCATTGCTGTTCCATTTCCTGTAATATGAAAATCTCTGACATGATGTTTCCACACAGTACTATGAAATCTCAAACAATATTGTGTCTTTAATTTGTATTTGTAACAAACTCAAGAATCGGGGAGACGGACACACAGCTTCAATCAAACATTTTTCGGTTTCGGACTAAAAAACATGGTTTAATTACCAACATGTTGGGGAAATAATGTACAACAAATAGAAAAAATTTACCCTTTTTTCTCCGGGCCCCAAAAGGGTTTTCGAAAAATTTGAATTTTGCGGTGAACGTAACAATAGGACCACCCTTTTCCCCGGGGTCCAAAAAGGGACACTAATATTCAAAATAAGATGAGTGTTTGAACCCCCCAAACCCATGAATACAACCAAAAATGAAAACTGAACTATATCCGTGGGAGCGTCTCTGGAACGACACCAAAGGGTCGGAAAAAGTTTTTCTTTTAAGTAACGCTGAAGTGAGGCCCTACCGACAAAGGGGGCCCTCGTACTGCTACGGACTTCAGGACTGCATCACGAAAAAAACTCTTAAGCATTCGGGGGGTTTTTCATTTAAAAGGCATAAAACAATTCATCAAAAAAGGATGAAAGATAAGTGACGCATTTAAAATCTTTGAAAGAGAGGGGAGGTGAAAATGAAACAAAGGGGCCCATTTTTCTTTTTTTTGCAGTTTTTTTTTTTTATATTTATTCTTTTACGTGGACTAGTTGCCTTGTAGATTCTTTTAAATAGGGAAATTTAAAAAGCTATTAATTTAAAAAAAGAATCGAAAGAATATCAACGGAAAAAAAAGGGGCCCCACATCGTGGTTGAAAAGTACGGGAAAAGGGGGCGACCGTGCGGTTCTAGGGCGGTTTTGCCCCCGACCGAGCTGCAGGAAAATCGGCGACTGGAAGAGTCGACCCCTGGTTTTTTCCCCCCGGTGAAAAACACATGGGTCGTGCCTCTTGAAAAATTTTTAGTATTAGATGGAATAATTTGTTTTGGAAAGAAAGTATTAGTACAGGTTTTTTTCCGATATTCTGTAAACAAAAATCAATTTTTTCCCCAAAAAAAATTTAGCTAATTGTAAAAATTGAAACGGGGAATTTACATGGAATGATTAGGAAAGTTTTAAGTATTTTTTGAAATTGATTTAAATGAGAAAAAAACAGTGTAGTTAATTATTGAGAGTGTGTTTTTTCTTTTTCACAGGACAAAATTTTATTTTAAAGTTTTTTATGTTCTTTTTGTAACACAATTTAGTTGAAAATTGAAGTGGAAATGATTCACTTGAGTTTCTGTGTAATGCATTCAATCCCAACGGCCCCACATGACTGATCCCCATTTAATTGTATTTTTTTTTTTGCGCCCACCTTAAAAACCCATTCTGGCTCCCGGCGGAGGTGGTCCCTCCCCCATAAGGGGCCGTTATTGGATTTTCCAAAACTCGATTTAAAAAAACTGAGACCAATTTGGGGGAAACCAAAATTTTCAGTACAATTGAATCACAATTACTAAGATTGCTGAACAGGTTAAAAAAAAAAAAAAAGTGTTTTTTAAAGTGTTTTTTTTCGGGATTTTTTTCAAAAGGGGTTTATATGAAAGTTTATCTTTTCGAATAGTTTTGGGTTTTGGGTGTGGAAAATTTGAAAAATGTATTTTTCTGGGAAAAGAGGATTGTTGATTCTAGGCAGTTAATACAAAAAATGGAGATAAATATCCGGGCTGGAATTTAACTCCCGTTGAAGGATCGTCTGGGATTCAGATAGCGATAGGAAGTGGGAGGACAAGCCCCGACCATGACCCAAAAAAACGGTAAAAAGGGAAGGAACGTGGGGAGAAACTACTCTCCCGACGGAATCACAACAAACGCCAACACAAGACCCGGATGGGGAACAAAAAACCCTCGACAGGCAAATTTTGATGCAACGATTAATAGGAAAATTTCTGCGCAATTAGATACGGGGTTAGGAATGAGAATGAAAAGAAGGGGGGAAAACATAAAGAAATTAGGGAAAACTTGAAACAAAATTAGAGGGTTGGCAATAAATGTTTAAAAACAAAATTGGGGAGAAAAAGAATGTTTTGAAAAAAAATTAAAAAAATAATGGGTTAGAAAAAATATAAAAGAATTCACTGAATTAGGAACGTGGAAGGTCAATTTAAGAAAAATTCACAAAATTGGGGCAGGAACAGGGAAAGTTGAAAAAAATTCACGGAATGGGTCATGAATTAGAAAAAAAGATTGATCAAGTTCAAAGGATTTAAAAATAGGATCGGAAATGAATCGATCTTATAACCACCGTGCCCAAAACAGGCAGACTGAGATAAAAAGGTGTGAGAAGTTTCAAAAATAGTTGGAACAAGTTAAGGGTTTCAAGCTAGTAAATTAATAGTGGAAAAAACCCTTTTTCGGAACAAGAGGGGGTTTCTAAACCAATTAAGCATTAGAATGACGTTGAGAATTGAAAATAAAATTAAAAATTTTCCCATCGGTGGGGGAACTTTACATGTTTTTTTTCATTCCCGTGTACCCCTAAATTTGTGCAGCGGGAGATGAAAATCCATGCTTTATGACGGTGGATAATTTCTTTTTTTAAATTATTTCCGGACAATAAAAAAAAACTCACATAGTTATCAGATGATGGGGTAATGCACGAATATGGGCAGATAGTTTGGGAAAATTCCAAAATATGACAGAATTTAAAAAAAATTTTTACTCAAGATCTGGAACAATGAAACTAAAATTTTTTTTTAATGAAATTTATGGTACGTGGAAGAAGGTACGATGTCCATGCAAGAATTGCAGAGGAGAAGTTAGCTATTTTTCAAATTATTTCCGACGACCCCGGGATGAAAAATGTTGTTTGAAACACGTCATTTTCCGTCACACAAAAACAAAGAATCTCTTGCCAATGCCCACGGAAAAAGTTAATAAGCGCGGGTTTGTAGTGCTTTTGTGAAATGAGGTTACAGAAAAAGGGCAAATGTTAGTGGCCCGGTAGAAAGCCAAGACACGAGAAAACTTTTGGAAATCAGAGAAAAGAGGAACTTACAAATGGGAAAAGCACGAGAAGAACAGACCTATCTAGCCCAAAATAGGGCGCCGTCTAACAAGGAATAAAAAATTCATTGATAAAGGGGTTTTCCCAAAAAAAGAAATACTAAACCCCGTACATCTCGCGGACATGAGACGGGGAAAAATTTGAAAGGTTTGTTTCGACCCCATCCCGCCGCAAACCCAATAGAATCTAGGGAAGAGGTGGCGATTTATCGATCAAAAAACTCATTTATGACGAACCCCAACGAAGAAGAACAAAAAAACAGATCGGATCGGCGCGTGTCCAAACGGTTAAATGTCGGTGTTGATAGTCAGTACTAGTGGATAAAGGGTTTTGGGCCCCTCAGGGAAAAGTTTTTGAATGAATTGAAAAAAAGGGTGGAGGGACCTACATTGCCGCTCGTAAAGTCTTTTCTGATAGGTAAAAGGAAAAAAACGCCAATAAAAACAAGTTTATTTGGGTATAAAAAGGCAGAATAAGTATCAAATTTGTGCCTTGCGCCGGGAAAAACCCCTCATACGGGATGATTTTGAAACAAATGGTTTTATCAACAGAAAAAAAACCATAACTTAAAACCCGAATAATCAAAAATCTGAATTTGATTCGTTCACATGGAATTATTGGGAGGGGAAATTTTTAAAGGAAGAAAAAGTGAAGCTGAAAATTGTTTGCATGGCAGGGAAATTTTAATCTTAATGAAAATCGGAAAAATTAATTGAAGTATTACTTAGGAATCAGAAAGTGTTTTTCAAAAAAAAGAATCCAGTAAAATTTTTAATTGAAATAAACTAACAGTAAAAAGCCATTCACGGTTCCAATATGCATTCCCGAAAAAAATAAGGGGGAGGTGGATGCTCATTGTACAATGGTTAAAGATGATATTATTGAAATCCAAACCTCTTTTCTAAGTCCGATATGCTCGTAGAAAAGAGTAATAAGATAAGGGTTTTGTTTAGATCAAGACGATTGAATCAATTACCTGAAGAGACAGACCGTTGCGTGGAGGATTTAATAATTATCCGGGATCAAGTGGTTGAGTTCAACCGACTTCACCCTCGTATTGGCAAATACGATAGCACCTGAATTTGACAATATCAGGATTTATTCACCGGGAATTTCGTATGTTTTCAAAAGAATGCCATTTGGGCTCAAAAAAACAGTGCATCTGCTCTTGTGAAATTTTTGCAATATCATTGACAAAATGTCTAGCGATCATCTATATTATGCGTGTCGTGTATTCGAAACATTTGAAAAAACATGAACAAGCTAGATATTTTTCTGAAACGTCTCATTGAAAAAAATTTACAGTTGAATTTGGAAAAAGTAATTTTTGCACTAAAAAGTTTAAAATTCCTTTTGTTTTACAGTCAACAGTCAAGATGAACTTGGGGAAAAAAAAAAAATAGATAAAATTGCACCGCCCAAAAACACGAAACAAACCAAAAGTCTATTTGGGTTTGGGGAACTATTAAAAGGTTTATTCCGAATTTCGCCATAAAACTGCAATATTTTTTGTTTTTAGCCCAAAAAAGATGGAGTGTAAATAAATGTCAAAAAAGGATAAAAAAATAAAGACGAAAAAAGGGAAGAAGAAAGAAGAAGAAGGGAAAAGAAACAAGATAGCTCGACATTCAGAATCAAGACAGAAAAAAGGAAAGACGTTTGAAAAGATTTTTTTGGCATAAATCAAATTCCCCAAAAACTTTTTTTGAAAAAGGGTTATTTAATCCGTTTGCCAAAGGGCCGGGAAAACGGACACATCAATATTCAAGAATAAGATGATTTTAACGCCAACGCGCATGAAACTCCGAAAATGCACAACTATATCCGTGGGGGGGTCTCGGTAGAGTATGGCACCGAGTCGGGGGAAAGAAAGCTTTCTTTGGTAAAGCTGGGAAGGGAGGACCTACCGATCACGAAGGCGGCACCTACTGCTACGGACTTCGGGGCTGCATCTACGATAAAAACCTTAAACATTCGGGGGGGTAATTATTAACAACATTAAAAAAATTCATCAGGAAAAAGGGTGAAAGTATAAGTGACTTTAAAATCTTTTTAAAGAAGGGTTGAATACATAAAAAAAGAGGCCATTCATTTCTTTTCTTTGCAGTTTTTTTATTTTTTTTATTTATTCTTCTTATACATGACTCATTGTCGTATTTGGGTTCTTTTTAAAAATGGAATTGCAGTTACATTCTATAAAAAATACGAAAAAGAGTATCAACGGAAAACGAGACGGAGGGCCCCATCGGGGTAAAACGGGACTGAAAGGGGGGACCGTGCGGTTCTGGGAAAGGGGGGCTTTGTCCCGACCGAGCGCGGAAAGGACATCGAGCGACTGGGAAAAGTCGACGCCGTAGATTTCTTACGCCGTGAAAAAAAACAAGGTGTGAACGAAAAATTTTAGATAAAAGAAAAGGGAAAAATTTGTTTGGAAAGAAAGTATTAGACAGGCTTTTAAACCCCTATTCTGTAAACAATTTGAATCAATCTTTTTTTTAAGAAAAACGCTTTTAAAGTTGCAATAGGAATTGACTGGAATGATTGGCAAAGTTTTTTTCTTTGAAATTATTTAAAAGAGAAAAGAAACAGTGTGTTAATTTTGAAAGGGAAGTTGTTTTTTTTTCCCCGGACAAAATTTTATATATGTAAAGTGTTTTTGTTTATTTACTGAAAAATTTAATTTGAATATACTTAAGTAAATGGAAAGGATTCGACTTGAGTTTCTTGTAAAAACATTCAATCCACAAGGGCCCCATGACCCTGATCCCCCGCTATTCTAATTGTATTTTTTTATTTTGCGCCCACCTTGAAAACCCATTCTGAGCTAGCCGGCGGAGGGGTGGGTCGCAATATTTTCTTTTTACGGACAAGGGTGAAATAGTAAAAATTAGAAGCACTCTTCTCATTTGACGTTGGGAGCTTGTGAGATGCGGTTTTGGCAAAAATATTGATGGTTTCCTTGACAGAAAAAAAAATTAATAACGAATTTTACAAAAAGTGGAGGAGAAGATATCCCTGCTAAAAACCATTTGGAACAGGAATGACAAATTCTTAAACACAATTTCGAGCTGTAAAATAGTTGGAAGAAGAGGAAGAGGGAGATCTAGAACGCATATGTTAGAAGAACTTCAAACCGAACTCCACTTCAGAAACTATGCAGAGATGAAAACGACAGCGGAGAACAGAATGTCATGGCGGCAGCGACGAGGCACTTTTCGCCTTCAGGATGATGATGATGATGATGATGATGATGATGATGACGACGACGACTTCCTATTTGGAACTTCATTTGCTGACACATAAATTAGTAATACATAAGATAGTGAGAAAGTAAAAGTCAGATAAATATATTTTCATATTAAGTCAGCATTCTTTGCGATAGTTCGATCTCGTTGAGCACCTACCTTTCCCACTCCACCTTGCGACTGTACACCCCTTTCCGTTTGACTGATTGATTTTTTCGTGTTTCCGGGCGCGCCAACTGCTTTGGTCAGTAGTCCCGTAATGCGTGTTTTTTCTCGGGCGATAGGGGTGATTTTTCTCACTGCATGGCGAGATCCGGCGCCGACCTACCGTCGGCTAGTGGGGTTTCTCCCTAACCAGGACTCTCTCACCAGCGGGGCACCGCCGCAGCCGGGACAAGCTCTAAGCTCCCGACCGGTCTCCCGGAATGTGTGGTAGTGTAGTGCATGTTTGTGCAAGTATGTGTGTAAGGGGAGAGGATAGGACAAGGAAGAGGAAGGACAAATCGCGCGCGGTCCGTGGCCCGTTTGGTAGGGTACTGCTCCGGCATTCGCCTGGTGCTGATCGGAGAAACCACGGAAAACTACCAGTCAGAGCAGCCGGCCGCTAGAATTCTTCTCCAGACAGCGACTGAATTCGACCTAGCTGAAAAGCTACTACCGAAAAACCTGCCACCATGAGGACTCGAACCTAGGACCTCCCGGTCAGAGGCGCTGCAGTGACATCAGTTGATGCACTGAGCTACCGCTCCCGGTGACCCCTTTCAGGATTTGGAGGACAAATGTAGCGAAGTGCGGAGAACTTCGTTACATTTCCGTAACATCGCTGAATTCAAGCACAGTTAAGAGGAGAATTCTACCGTTCGACTGCTCTGATCGGTAGTTTTTCGTGTTTTTTTAACAACACCAAGCGAATCATCAATAAGGCGAGTTAGCTGTGCCCTTACAATCGGGTCACGAACCGCGTACAACCTTTCCTTCATTTTCATTGTCCTATTCTCATCTCTTTCTTCACACACATTTACATGCGCAACATTTCTCAGGAGTCCGGTCGAGAGTGAAGAGCTTGTCCTGGCAGCAGATTTACATTTTTCACCAAAGTTCTGAATGGGACTTATTTTAGAGCTCTCTGATTGGTCAGTGATGGCGGCAGAGAGCTCTAAATAAGTCCCTTTCGCAACTGTATTGGAAAATGAAAACATGCGCCCCGGAAGGGGCGGTTCCCACAGTTTGTATGTACCTGGTAGGAGAAAACCCGCCGACGAGTAGTTCGGCATTTTGGGCCGAAAGTCGACCCTTAAACTGAGTGTTCCCTTAGGTGGACGAATTATATTCATAAACAGCCCTTGAGTGAAGTCTGAAATGCGCACACATTCGTATAAGCGAGGCAGCTTGCCCTTACGTGGCCCTATGGTTGTCTCGTCTCGTCAGTCGTTACAGTTTAGGTTATATTTTTACGTGGCGTTCACCTACTATCGCCTTCGTTTTGTTGGTGTGTTAATTAAAAATTTGTGTTAAAAGTAGTCGATCAAAACGACCCATTTGTGAAGCGTGATATGGATAACGACTTCGCAGAATATTTTGAGTTTTATACTCAACATGCGAAATACAAAAAATATATATTAGAGATGGAGCAATCCATTGGAAATGTATAATGATGAACAGTTCGAAAGCGGTTTCGTTTTAATAAACCACAGTAGTGGAATTACTTGTGCCGATGATCGAAAGTCCAATGACGAAAAGACGACTACCGATTTCACCTTTATTAAAATTTCTCGTTGCATTAAGATTTTATGCAAATTCATGCTTTCAGGTATGTTTCCAAAATTTTAACTTTTATTCATTCAATTTATAAGATCTATTATAAGTAATTATGAATATACAATATGAATAAGTACGTTAAGAAGGAATATAAAAAGTAAAATAAGTAATTTAAATTGTTGTAAAATGGAATTTATTATATGGGGTTGCCTTTTTCAATTGCATGCAGTTTTGTTAATAATCCACAAATAATATTGGCAGACCTATTTATTTTAGCCGTTTTCATTAGAGCATAAGTTAACGTTATGGAATGATGGTAATTTATGTTAAATAATATATTACAATCAAAAATGCACATATAATACTTTAAAATCCACAACACATTGAGAGATTAATTAAAATTTTTTTTTGACAATCATGGATTATATTGTTACAAACATTTCTTATTAGGATTTGGGAGTTTAAAAACATTAGTAATATATGATATTGATATCAAAACATGTCATCTTGTCTGTATAGAACATATTAGAAGTAACAGAAACATGAATTAAATTTTAAATATTTGGTCAACCAACACAGAAACATTTCATTAAACACTGTTTTAAAAACATTATGGAAATTGTTAACTGGTCAATTTTGACCCTACTTATGTCATCTGGCAAGTAGAATATCAATTCTTTCAAAAAATCAATGTTTTAATTTGTTTTCACAATGCAAAATAGTATTATCTAGCATCATAATAGGAACATGGCTGCCAGCATTGGTTGTTTATTAACATAATGAAATAAATCTGTATTAATTATTGAATGACAACAATGTAATTATTAATTTCAGATGGTTTGGCTGTTTATACATTAGCCAGTCATTGGGTTCCGTATTATTGGTGAAGTGTCAGAGACCTTGGCACGCCCATCACAAGTACGCTAAGTTACCAGCTGAACCTCCCAAACCTAGACAACTGAAATTGAGAATTTTATAGGAAAGCTGGTTTCCCAGTAGTAGTGGAGCAATTGATGGAACCCACGTTCAATAAAAGTCCTGGAGGGACCAACGAAAAGGTTTCGTAACAGTAAAGCATTTTTCTATTAATGTCAAATTGGTTGCCGGATCAGAAGAAATATGGGTATTGGTAAGCTGGCCCGGTTCTGCCATGACAGAAGAATATTTAAAAATAGTGCTGTGCGTGTGGTCTGAGCGAGGGACAAATACATTTGTTCGAGACATGACAATCCATGGATAATATATATATATA
>CAXIVR010000600.1:0-21034 GCA_964035755.1 Teleogryllus oceanicus
TTCCCCAAAAAATTTTCCTTTTCCCTGAAAGGGCGGGGTGGTTTTATCTTTTAAAGGATATGATTCACCCCCGTGGTCCCCACCCCCCGGACCCCTCGGAACCCCGGCCGGGGTTGCCACGGGGTTGGGGGATCCCAGCGCTGAACGCCGTGGATCCCCGCTCACCCGGGAGTTCAATACACACTAGTCAAGCCTTTAAATCGGGAGGTTAGCTCCCGACCGCCTTCTAGAAGAGCCCCTAGCCAAGCAAGTATTGAGACCTAGGAATTTTTCCCAAAATACGTAAGAGCACGTATCCCTGGATGCAAAGAAAGAAGTACAGAGGGGTAATTGGTAGTAGACAGACCCCAACTGACAGGACTACATTCCCTCCGGCAGGTCGCAATGCTCGGCAAACACATGGGTGGGCGTTCAGCATACAGGGGGAACCAGTGAAATAGGGGGGAAAGAAAGAGACAGGATGGTATAGAAGAATGAGAATGTACAATGGGGAAAAAAAATGACTGTGAGGAAAGGAATATTGGGGCCCCTTTTCTGTATCCCCGTTGGGACATGGACCAACCCACCTCGACGGGGCACGACGAAAACGTTATCGTACAAGCGCGGATCGCACGAATCTGAGGAAGCATCGCCAAAACCCAGCAACGCTAGGAAGGGGACAGGATGAACCTATGCTTCGCTATGCGGGCGCTATTGGGAAACTTCACGCAGACAATAGCCCACCAGGTTGAGAATCAGGGACGAAAGATCAATGAGAAAATCGAGAAATCGCGACATTAGCCGGGAAATATTGAAGCAGGCTAAAAAGAGATCAATGAAATTAGCGGAAGATAGAAGGGCTGGTAACAAAGATGATGATCAAACAAACGTCGAGAATAAGTTAGAACAAACCCAACAGTCCAAAGGGGTTACAGGTCGGCAGTAAATGCGACGAGCTTCGGCAAAAGTTAACGCAGTTCGGAATGCAGAAATCTAATAGACGAACGACACGCGGAAGTCGGGGAAACCCAAAAAGATTCTTGTCGACGGAATTGAAAGGCAAAACATGGATCAGGTGTGCTATACCAAATTCAACCAAGTTCAAGAAGATCGTAAAGGGACGAAACGGGAGTTAGAAGCAGAAATCACCCGAAAATTGAAGGAGACAGGTATCGGATGAAGAGATCATTTGCATTCTAACGCGTCATTTCCCGCTAAGCCTGCAGAATCTGTTAAGAAGCGTGGATGTTGAACGGTGGAACGTTTTCAGATATTGGAAACTGACCTCACATTTTGAGAAGCCGCAAGAATTTGAAAACGTTCGAAACCAATGCCATTCAGGTGGTAGAAGAAAGCAGTACGATGGGTGACATTAAGGCAACGGTCGCGAGGCCGACGAAGCGAGACGACCGCGCGCGCCGACTCAAGGTCCCCCGTGACAGACTCGGGCACGTGGGCTCTGGAAGCGGTCGCCAGGAGGGGCAGAAATCGCGCCCCCTGGCGCACAGTTCGAGAAACCCCGGGTTTTCGATTTGAGACGGGATCCAGGTCGAACCTGAAATATGACGAGGCGATGGGATTATTACGAATATGTTGGACAGACGGAAGAAGGTGAAAAGCAAAAGGGGTCGTAACAAGAACATCAAAATCTCCATAATCAGATAGTGAGTCGAGCGCTGATTGATTTTGGGATCGGTGAAGTCTTGATAGCGGAGGAAACATAGGGGAAATTTAGTGAGGAAAAGTGAGGGAATTAGTAGGGAATTAGTGAGGGTGTTAGTACTGCCTAGGTAATAAGGAGTAGTAGACGCATGGGGTAAAGTAATCCATCCTATCACGAAGCAGGTGATGGTGAGATAAGATTGACGTAGAAGTTTATGACGTGATCTGCCTTGTAGTGAAGAGATTGATATATCCTTTCATATGGGGATTTTTGAAGGAGCATGGGTGCTTGTGAACATGGAAGAGCGGCGAGTTGACGTCAACGGAGAAAATTTTGGGAGAAGGAAGAGGAGAGGTGATGGAGGAAGAAATAGGGGGACGAAAGAGGAAAGGTAGTTCGAAGAAATTGAAATGTGGAGAGGGGAGAAGGAGATACTGAAGAAATTGGGGAAAAGTAGACGAGAAGAGTAATACCGTTGATCAGAAACACGCGTTGCTTGAATGTTAACAGAGTTAGAACCGTGTTCGAAAGACAGAAGAGCCCGAAAGAATATCAATTTAATCGACATAACAGATGATACGCCATTCAGCCAAAAAATTTCCCAATTTCGATTGCGATAGAGACCAGGCGAAACACGTTAGCAGATGTTAGACAACGGGATTATAGGAGCGACGACCAGAGTAAGATTTTCCCAAAAGAAAATTCTTGAAGGGGAGGAAGGACAATGTGACGTTTGAGGCATTGCCACAATCCCACAACGACCACGCAGCATCGGGGGAAAGAAGATCGAAGGAATACCAGAAAGCCGATTACAGATCGCAAAGGCGCTACCTGTTAGTTCGGCCGGGAAGGCGGCGCGGTGTATTTCCCGCATTATGGGCAGCGCGGCGGGTTTGCACCGTGACGTCACGTCACCATTTAAACGGCGGAGCAGCGAAAAGGAAGGCCCTTCTTGTGTGGACGTCGAGGTGAGAGGTCGAGGTAAGATAGGGGTAGTTGTTGGAGAGAAGTCAGTAGGGCGTTAGGAAGGCGTAGTTTGGCGTAAAAATATATATATATATATATATATATATATATATATATATATATATATATATATATATAAATATATATATAAATATTTGTGATGGTATTCGTCACATTAATTGTAATAATCTATTGGGAACCCTTTGAAAGGGAGGGTCTTCGCAGGAGAAGTCTTGAAGGAGATTGATGTGAAGAAAACTATGACAAAAATTTCTGTATAAGTGGGATTTATTAAATCTTCGTTTTTCCCAGTCTTTCCATTCAGAAATGATTATTTGGAAATTTTCTAATGATGAGACCCCATTTAAAATTTAGTATTGTCTGAAAACTCACAAATAAACCTTGCAAATTTTCTCAACAGTATTCCCTTTAATTACATAACATTTTATTGAATTCCCTAAATAGACCCCAATTCTAGTTTTATAAATGCTTTATTTTAAGAATTAAAAGCTCTCAGAAATTAACGAAATGATTTTCTCTCTTGGTTTTGGGAATCGGGATTCAAAAAGGGCTATTCAACTACATTGAAAACATTCTCTTTATAGCTTTGCAGTAATATCTTCACGAAATTTTCAATCGACATCTACTCGTTTCCACTCAACGCACAGAAACAAAATCTCAATACTTCCGTTCCGCTTCTTCTAACGCCCTCTTCCACCAGGAAGGTCGAATTGCGCGAATTGTCGTCGCCTTCCCAAGCAAGGGGAGGTCGGTGGCCCCTCTAGGCGTCCAAAGTTCCTTTCGCGTTGCCTTCGCACAATAGCCGGGGCTTTTTGTCTTCGTCCGCTCGTCATCTCCCTCAATCCACGAGGTCTCTTGTTACATTAACACCCTTTCTAAATGATTTTCGTCACGAAATATGGCGTTCGTGTTTATGCACGTTCAGTTCGTGCACTTTAGGGAAATAAAATTAGTACCGTTCCCTGGGCTGGCATTTCTCGCCTGAAGTAGTTTCGTTCTGGAGCAAATATATGAATAAATGCCGCAGAATAATTAGGAACTTTTCTGCTGCTCTGCTGCGTGATTCTACCCTTTAATTATTCTCGTTGTAAATTTTAAAATCAGAAATTCCATACACACATAAAGCAAACCAAGTTCTTTTCAAGTATGGAATGTTTTACAGCTCACTTAGTCCTGCTCTGAAAACTACTTCACATAACGGTATAATGAACACTCATGTTGAACAACTGGTTACTTTAACCTACGTATATTTATTTTACTTATTTTACGAAAAAAAACACTTAAAACTTGTATGACGTGCTATGGGAAGAAGTGAATTGTACATTTTCAAAATTCTGTGATCCTATACTAAGTCATATACACATGAATTTTGAAACCGAAGCGGTAGCTCGGCATCAACTGATGACACTGCAGCGCCTCTGACCGGAGATCGGGGTTCGCGTCCGGGCGGTGGCGGATTTCGACACTGGCTTCTCAGCTGGTCGTTTTCTGGAGGAGAATTCAAGAGGCCCGGGTGCTCTGATCGGTAGTTTTCCTGGTTTCTCCGATTATCACCAGGCGAATGCCGGAGATACCCTACCAAACGGGCCACGGACCGCGCGATCTGTCCTTCCCCTTCCTTGACCTATCCTCTCCCACACTTACACTAACATGCACTTTCACACCACATATTCCGGAGACCGGTCGGGGCTTAGAGCTTGTCCCGGCTGGGCGTGCCCCGTTGGTGGGAGGTCCTGGTTGGGAAACCTCCAGCCGGCGCGGGAAGATCACTGCCATCTCCCGTGAAAAAAGCGCACTATCGAACGGGGCTAATGTCCAAAGCAGTTGACGCCCAAAACACGAAAAAAATCAAATCAAATCAATGAATTTTAAAAAAAACCTCCCAAACTCTATTTCCAAAGGGATAAAAGGCAAAATTTTGGCCTTATCCATTGTCCAACGGAATAATACTTCCTGCCCGACAAGATGGAAACAATAAATTGAATAATTGTTTTTCCCCACGAATTCTAGAAGACTTACAGATAATAAAGTTACATTTATGTCCAGAAGAAAAACAAGGGGCCATCCTCAGCATGTCTCAATGCATTGGGGAAACTGACAAAACCATCGAGATGGGGTCATTGACCCAGGCTGCAATACAATAGTTGTTACAGGTTGTTTATACTATTTATACAGTCCAAATGGTAAAAAATATTATGTATCATTTTAAAATTAATGTTACTTTTCTTGTGATGCTCAGTATAGTCTCTAATTGATAGAAACAGTTATAGCCGAAACGATTTCACTTGGGATTTAAACTTTTTATGGAACTTAATCGTTTAATGTCACCTGGCAAAGTGTTGTAAATTTAAATTTACTGTATTGTATGTGAATTTTTGTAATGAGCTGTTGATACTGTCAGTGATGAATATGATTTCTCGTCGAGTGTTATAGTAATACACATTGGCATTTTCTGAAAACATATTCCCGCCCAACAAGTCATTTTGACAAAAAAACACTGATTCGTAAATAAAAGACACGGGAATGGTAAAATTCTAGATTAATGAAAGAGGCTTACATGAATCGTGGGGGGGATTTGGTTATTATTCTAAAATTGTTTTGTAATCTAAAGTCTGAGAGATGTATTTCCCAGAATATTATGCTATATCTCAGGCGCAATGAACATTCGGAAATATACACAACGAGCAGTATGAAGGCTACTAATTTGAGAATTCTGGGAAAGAGTAGCATAATGAACTTAATTTTGTGTTCAATTCATTTAAAAAGGACGTTCCATTTAAAGTTTGACTGAATTGAGACACTTAAAATTTGTATTCCATCAGTCAATGGGCACCCTTCATTTTCAGGCTTAAAATTTTTTATTTGAAATGGGAAAACGCATCCCTTTTTTTTTTTACTATTAATTTGTTATTTGGAACCAATTTGAAACATCTGATATTGTACAATTGTACAGCGGTATTATCTTTACAACGGTTTCTTTTTTTGCAAAGGATGTTCGTATCATCTGCGAAGAGAACCGTTTTTCCGTTTTGAAACGTCGAGGGTATATCGTTTTTCGTAAAGAAGGAACAGAACAGGTCTAAATCGATCCTGGAGGAACTTCATGCAATGGCAAAGGTGAAACGTACGTAATGTTCCATCAATCCAGTAAGGTATTTCTCCTTGAGATCGTTGTTTAAGGTACAAATATAACCAGTCTAAGGCAATCCAAGGATTCTATAGAAGGGAAATTTAAAAGTAAAATGTCATGATCAATGACGTCAAAAAGCTTTGAGAGATCTAAAATAATCCCATAGTCTCCTCGTTTTGATCCAATAATAAAACGACATCTTAAGAAAAGAAAATATGGCTGTTTCCGGATCTTGATTTTCTAAATCCATTTTGGCAATCTCAATGCTGAGAAAGGTTTAGCGTGTTTACTGAGAAAGGTTTTCCCCTTCGTACGTAAAAGAGTTTTAATATTTTTGAAAAACCTGATATTTTGGCGATGGGCGATAATTTTAATTTCATTTTTTTTTGCCTTTTTTGAAGAGCGGCTTAATTTTAGCTGTTTCGAAAATATCTGGACACGTTCCGGGGGATAAGCATGCATTAAATATGTGTGTTACGGGGTTTTTAATGGCATACGAGAGGTCTTTAACAAAGAATCCGGGAATTAACTAACCGAACATTTTTTTACCGATTATTTTGAAAATTTCATGGACGAAGTTGCGGGAAACGTACATCGGTTTTAACATTTTGGGTGAAATGTCTATTATTGAATTTTGTGGTTAAGACCCTTAGTGGATCGGGAGCAATTCTCGAAAAGTATTAGTTAAAAGACTAGCCACTGTTGCCCGGGTCGTTCACATTTTTATCGTTATATTTTAAAAAAACATTCTCTGCAATGTTGATTGGTCGTATTTTTATTATTATTATTATTATTATTTTTAATTTTTATTATTATTATTATTTTAACTCTAGTCTTCACACGTCCGTTCTTTGGGAGCTGTCGAATCAGAAGGAAGTTTTAACACTTCGTCCGTTGGTCAATCGGCCTGCCCCCCTTCGCCCCTCCCCCGTAACGTAGGACATCCTTTCCTACTCGCTATCAGCCGACACTAACGCTTTCGAACGCGCTCTGAAATGTGTGCCGTAAGAAATCCGTCCTGTAATATGTGAGCAGATGAACCACTTTAACCCGGAAAGGGAACTGTGCAGCAGTCATAGAAACATTTCGTGCGCGGTAAAAACGTTTTAAACGGACGAAACCACTCCAGTTGAAATATCCGTTGATGGATTGGCGGCGAGGCATGGCCTCAAGTCGAGGCAGTGGCAATATGACGACCAGAGTGGGGCTGCAAGTGCTGAAATCAAGGCTCAAAGCGAAGCAGTCGGCTCCCATCACGCGGCCAGCCAGAGCCGGGGAACGGGAAGAAATCTGGTTGCAAAGAAATAGAAGATTGGAATGGAATTATTATCCGCAATTGAACGTGGGGGGGGAGAAAACAGATGTAAGGGAAAAGAATGTATTTTTGTAGTAGTAGATAAAACAAATTCATGTGAGGAGGCAAATTTTGCAAACGATAAGTTATCTTTAATATAGCGGTAAATGTTACATTTATAAGGATGGTTACGATTCAGTACGTAAAAAAGGAACTCATTAGGCTAAAGATATGTGTAATAGACTTTTAGTTAATAGTATTGACATTCTTAGTTAATAGTGAGCGTTCGAAGGTAGGTGTATGGTACCTCATACAACGAAATAGGGCTGTAAGGAGCGACGTTTGCATCACTTATTTTACAGGCTATTCTCAAATATCTGGGGTCTACTGACCATACTGCTTTCAGAATAATTTCCGCTCACCAAATTTCTTTCGGCGCTCAGCTCAAATTTGATAGGAAGAGGATTTTGATGGCAGCACTGGACACAATGCGTACAAAACAGGAGACTATACCAATGATACAGACATGTTTGTACCTGTTTTGTATCGATTCAACTGTCACTTCATAAGAGACAAAAACCTCAACCTCCATAAATTCGTTATTCAGACCGATTAAGCCATTTCCGAAATAGAACCACTCAGCTAATTAAAAATGAAAAAATTTATACAAAAATAAACAACTAGGCCTACTCTCGTTTCGACTGACGGCCTTCTGTGTAATAGAGTTCCCGACATGCTTCGACTATACGGACAGAACGTTATGAACTCTGACAACTTCAATGAAATTTTCTGAAACAACTTCAATGGAAATGAGTGATTTAGATGAATTATTGATAAGGATGCATTTACTCTCCTTGTCTCGAAAAAAAAAGAAAGTGAAAGTAAAAGTATCAAGTAGCGAAGTTGACATAGCAGGAAACAATCCTTAAAATATCCTCTGCATGAAATATAAATAACTATTTCTGATGAATAACAAATGACATTCTGTGCATTACATTAAGCATTTATGAAGTTTCCATTCATTCCTTTCCTTCACGGGAATTTGGTTAGGGGTCTTGGCCAGGGTTCGCCTCCTGGATCAGTGTGCAAAAATAAAGGATATCTGGTCATTCTTATGTTCCCGAGCACAATGAGGCACGACTGTCCGGGCTATGCCGTCGCTTTTCTACCAGGAATATTGCATTAAAGAGGTTTTGTTTGTAGATTTCCCTTCAGGCACTGATTTTTGAAAGGGTAACTGGGACAAAGGCCACGGTCCCGTTAGAGTCTATCAGACTTACGACGGTTACTGCAAAATAGCTTTAATGACGAGTTCTTGAAAGATTTGATCTTTGTCTGACACTTCTTAATACTACTGAAATAGTTGATTTGTTTGAATCTCATGCGTAAGTAATAGCCCTATTTTTGATAGATGTTTTTGTAATGTGGAGTAATCATAGTTGTGTTGATTTTAACTCGTTTTCGATTCTCGGACTCATAATAAATTCGAATGCTTAAGATCTATTGTTTTTTGTAATACTTCTGCTAATGATTGGGGATTGGGGATTGGGGCATTTTTAATTGTATTGAGGGGCAAGGTTAACAGAACTTCATCGCTGTACCCAAGGTCAGTGCACGTGTGAAAATCGGGTTTTTATTGGAATGTATAAATGATACATTTATCTTCAATAAACTGTTTTAAATTTTATAGCAATTTGTGGGAGTTTGTTTTGAGACTGGTCATTGCAGGGCGGATATCTTAAGCCGTTTTTTTGGGCCCTCCTTTGCGAAGATTCACACATGATCCTTATCTGTATTATTGGTTGAGACCTTTGCTGGGCATGATCGTGGAGATTGTGGCTATTCGTATATGTTGTTAATGCGTTCCAGGATTGAAGGTGTTGTAATATAGCATAATAGTGTTAAGTGAAAGATTTTGCAATGTTTGATGCTCACAGCGCATGTCGTGCGTGCGTCGATTTTCGTGGCTGTTTTGCGCACTGATTAATAAACTTCAGAGCACTGCACTATGAACCACAACACATAGTTCATTGTGCGGACTGCCACGTCCTGCAAGGGTCTTATCTGAAAGTAAGAGCGATAGCTCAATACCGGTCTCCCAGGTCGGATGCTACGCTAGAATTTTCGCGGCTGTTCTGGCGGTGTTGGCATTATCGGCATACAGGGAAGGTAGTGTAGCGTCGTGCGGCGAGCGTGGAAGTCGTGCAGTGAAACCGTTACCCCCGGGCAACCCGGATGCGGGTTGGGGACGGTTGGCTCGCACCGGGCCGGGGACCGCTGAATGGGGCTAAGGGATGGGAGGAAGCCGCTCGAGAATAACTAGAAGGTTGGGTGGAGGCAGGGACCTTGAGGAAGCTGGCCGCGACCCTCGTGACGCCCCCCAGAATCGGGCGCGGAGGGCGAGCCCGCAGTGAAAGGCGGCC
The DNA here is from genome assembly GCA_964035755.1 of Teleogryllus oceanicus. Taxonomy (NCBI): domain Eukaryota; kingdom Metazoa; phylum Arthropoda; class Insecta; order Orthoptera; family Gryllidae; genus Teleogryllus; species Teleogryllus oceanicus. The sequence continues at coordinate 9,477 of CAXIVR010000600.1, forward strand.
AATGGCACCCCCACGAGATATGTAAGGGTCTAAAGACTGGGTGGTATCTCGGGGGCTATCCCTGCAGGGTTCAGGTGAAGACCGGTTTGGCGTCAGATGTATTAACGGGGGTTGCGGACTCAGTGCCCGACAGCTTCACCCCGCGTTGCTGCTTTGATCTTGGTCGGGGCCCCGGACCTTAGGGCTAACCTTAGGATGCCCGGGTTTGGCAGCTAAGGGAATAGAAAGGTTGCCAGAGATTGTTTTCTTCAGTAAATTCAACTTTAAATTATTGTGTGTGTGTTATATATATATATATATATATATATATATATATATATATTGTGACGTACCGGTAGGCACTTTTCTCAGTAAATTTATTTAGAAGGGGCAGGTGTTCTTTCTCGTGAATGGGGTCAGGGTCATTAATCAACACCACTGTTCCGTGAACAAAATAAACTGAACTTTTATTAATTCATACAAATCACTAATGATAATATCTATGGTGGTCTTTACCTTTTCTTTCATATAACCCAGAATCACTTTCGTCTCTCGATCTTATCGATCGAAGAAATATTTACCGTTTACTTTCTTCCTCTACGAGCGTCGGCGGCTTCGGGACTCTCCGGTTGCCTCCCTGGCGTAATCTTCCTGATCTGTTTACTCCAGATAGCAGCTATCACTTTGGGATCGATCGACTGTGATGGTTAAAGCCAAATTTTCCGTCAATTAATCTTTCTGCACTCGTTCGTTCGCGATACTATTTGCTTTTCGCTCCGGAACGCTCCGAATCGTCCTTCCCCGCCGGCAGCCGGACACTGACCCCCGCGGCGTCCCTTTCCACGCTCGGGCCAACCGACCACCCTTCGCCGCTCGTACCGTTTTCGTGGCTGAGCGCCTCTTGCAACCGTTCCCGTGTTCTTGCTTGATGTCCGCCGTTTCTTTGGGTGGAAACGCGGCGCGTTTCAATATAAAATATATATATATAATCAGTCGTCTGTGTTATTAATTCCCAGTACGTCACAGTAGTATCGTTTCTCTCTGCTATCGGCGGGGCACTCTGTGCTCTGTGCGCAGTTCCTTGACATTTTCGGCGTGATCCGCTTGTGGTATGCATCACGAGCTCCTACAGGAGAAAATAGAGCCGGCCTGAAGAGCTGAGGTCGCTAAGGCTGAAGAATCATTTCCCTCGTCCTGAAGTGTCTTGCCCGGGGCAGGGATGTTTGTGTGTTCGATGCAGTTACCGTTACCTCCTATTTTACTTCGTTCGCTACTACTATGGTTTTAGTTGAAAAGTCTTGAAGTAAGTGAAAAAAGTGAAATTATGTCATACAAATTTTAATTAATTTTCTTTGTAAACTAATCTCCAATAATTATTAATTATTGGTTTATTAAATAATTATTAGTTTATTATCAAAATGAAATATATTCTGTACATTATTAATTAAAAATTCTGTACATTATATACATCAATACTTTCTCCCTTTTTTTGTAATGGTAACTCAAATTACAAAATATAAACACTTTCTACATTACATTAGAGACGTGATTTTCAGAACAGATTTTATTGAAAAAAACTAATATTACAATTGTAGGTGTGCAAATTTTAAACTTTTAGAAATAATTATTCTTGAAATTATAAAAGTTCAACGATGAAGGACTTACCATGTTTATAAACCATTTGCTCTACTCAGGAAAAAATTAAAAAACAATTGAATCCGTTTTGAAAATTTTGTTTACGTTTTTAAAACTCCTTATTCCACTCAAAAATATGTGAAAATTGATTATAAAATATTCATGACCTTATTTCTAGATCAATTTTGAAGAACAATTTCATTGACGAAAGTTCAATGAATATTGTAGTTTAAACATAAAAAGTTTTTAAGTTTTGCAATTTTTGAAAATGCAGATTTTGTGACGAAAATAACCTCCACTATTTTCGTAAATGCCTTCGCTCTATTCACCATAACGTGCAAAAAAAAGAATATGTAGCCCGTGTTGAAAAAATTGAAAATGTGATTTTGATAGCCTCAAAATCAAATATTTTTAAAATTAACAGTTCTGAGATTGATCAAAAAACAGAAAGATTCGAGAAAATCGTTGAACGGTTTCGGCTGTGGGTGGACAGACGGACGGACGGAATAAACAAATGTTTTGTTGTAAATCAATGTTTCGGTATAAAACCCAAAACGAAATTGTGACTACCAAACGTATTTGAGAGTAATTTAGCTGCAATAATTATCCACTTTTTAGTAGCTGGAACTTACGAAATTAGTTTGTACAAAATCTACTTTTCCTTCAATTTCCAATTTCTCTTTACTACCTACGTATGTGGTAGTAGAAAATAAATAAGATATGAGATAAATGTGTTTAAAGTTTTCGTTCTATTCTTTTATAACATCTATTATAAATGTTCTAAAGTATGATTGCAACTATCCCTTTTGGATCGAATCTTTATTCAGTTTTCTTCATAGATGAGCATTGCGTACTATTTTGTACATATACTTCAGTTACTCCATACATGGAAAGTGGAATTAATAATGCGTTTATGATATAGAATAGAAACGCTTGGCCAATAAACGGTGTCGGGGGAACAGGTGACCCTCCAAAATTCGTAATGCATCGTTGCCTATTTGCTTGCCGGCACGGTCCCACTCGATAGGTATAGTACCGGTATCGTTCGTTCTGGATAATGGGTTTAGCATTCTCGGATATAGCGATCTCGGCAGGCTGGTCTGCCGCCGAGAACATCGGAACTGAACATCAGTGGGTCCAGTTCTCGTAGAACACAACGTACATAAAATTAATTCATTTTGCTGCTCTAAGGTTGTGACTAATAAGTATACCGCACCAAAAGCCTGTTAGAAATATATTTACTTCCAAAATAGTAGTTTTTTTGACCCCGTGCATTGTCGTTGAACGAGCGACTATAAGATTTTCGTGATTTGGGTTCCTTCAGCGTATCCTAAACAAATGAAACTGCCGTACGCTAGAATTCTCCTCCGAAAAGCGACTGATTCGACCTAGCTGGAAAGCTGTGACGAAAATCCTGCCGCCGTCAGGACTCGAACCTAAGACCTCCCGGTCAGAGGCGCTGCAGTGACATCAGTTGATGCACTGAGCTACCGATCCGTTTTAATTGTAGGCAGGTCGCCCGACAGGTCGCCGTCTCTGCCGGGACAAAAATCTCCGCGACGGACAAAGCAAGCCCGGACCGGCGCTATCTGGTTTCTCTCGCGTGTTGAACGTAAACCCACTGCCTTCGGCAGGGGCTGCATATTAAAAATTAATAATAAATAGTATGTGCAATTGATTAAGTTCAATTAAGACAATCCCTTCCTCCTCAACCCCCTATCCTCTCCCCACCCCCGGGCAGCTCACAGCCCGGCGCGGCTGTTTTCATTACAGAGTTCGGTCTTCAAGGTTCCTGCTATTCATCCCTTTCTCTGTACACGAGTATCAATTTCCTTTTATTATTATACATTTGAAAATAAACCACAGTTTCTCGTTACTAGGAAATCATTCTGTATCATTCTGCAAATTTTTTAAAAAATTATTTCGATTCAAATTATTCTTCTCTCCTAGCATTTACTGATTGGAAACATATCCTACAACCATCACTTACATTGTGGATATCAGTTGAAATTAAGTCAATTGATGAGCAATGAATTATCATATCCCCCTGTCGTGATTAAGCACTAGACAGGTAAGAGTGAAAGAAGCAGTAAGTAAAGTATCACATGTGGAAAAGGAGAACAATATACGAAGTCAACAAACAAGTCAAGACATACATCATATATACATCATAAATACATCAATATCATAAGTCATATCATATATCATAAATAAATCAATATATCATGAAATACCTAAGCAAGATTTGAAACAAATTCCTGCAATAAAGATCGTTTTATCATGATAAATACAGTAGGCAAACTAAAAAAAGGGGTCTAACTGCACTGTTGGGCCCGGGCCCCACTTTTCAAAATTTTTTTCAATTTACAAATGTCTTATTTACTAACAAATAAATAAAACTGAATATAAAACAATTAAATTTCATTAATAATTCGATTAACACATCGATTGTTTTATTGAACCATTTCACGGTTGCTAGATGGTTTGAAGACACCTTCCCCAAATGCCGTCATCAACACTACAACAACACATACTTTTAGTATGCTAACATTTCAATTTTCGGTATTCAGTAAATTTAACGAAATTAGACCTGCTCAATTTTTAAGCGTCCGTTGAAAAATTAAGTGAAACGTAACATTATAATATTACAGTATTATACAGAAATTAAACATTTAAACTATTAAATGTGTTTTTGATTGACAGAAAAGAAAAAGGATACTTGTGATATATTATCAATACATTTTAGTTTAAAAGCTACAGCGATCTAGTGTTGATAATTTCCCAAACCGTAATTCTACAACCAAAATGACGCGCATTTTAAACAAAATTGCGCCTTTGTGAACCACATACAATAAAATACTTTACTAGTGGTGCTACAAAAACACGTACTTTCTCGCATTATTTCAACACATACAGACAAGCAAGAATAATTTAAATTGCAAGACATCAGAACAAAGGGCTACCCAACATATCCGGTTAGGAATACACAAAACTACGGTATCATTACGAATACGTATAATTCCATGTTATGAATTTCTGTTTATACACAGTGCAGTCCCTTTGTGACGACCCCAAAATCTTGAATATCCTTTGCAGCGCTGCCCCTGCGGGACTGCAGGAACAGAGTTAATTAAGTTCTGGATGGTACCGACAGGGGTAGATGGAGTCATGCAGACTGCAGTACCGTAGCCAGCTGCACTAGGTTCCCTCGGTTGGGATCCACGGCTCAAACAGCGCGATTGAGATGGTCCACAGATTCTCGATTGGTTGAAATCGGGGGTTTGGTGGCCAGGGGGTACTGTAAAGTCATTTTTGGGGCTCTTCAACCAGCACGAACACTGCAGGGTGTTGGCACTTTGCATTGTCCTACTGGTAGATGCCGTCTTGCTGAGCAAAGCGATCAGCATATAGCGGGGAACTGGACCCAAGGATGGCTGACATTTCTGTTGATTTATTGCGTCTTCCAGAATGACGAGATTATCAAAAATGCTCTGAAAACATTTCCTCACCATCACGCTCCCCCCGCCTCAGGGGGTCCGATGATTGTTGCAGAGAGTTTGCGATCAGACGTTTCACGCCGTTTGCCCCAACGACTGACGAGCATGGAGCAGAAACATAATTCCACCTATCGCCACTCAATGGACGTCCCGTTGCGTATTGGCGTGCCAATTCAGCCTTTGTCGCCGATGAACAGCAGTCAGCTGGCTGCCCACCAGGCACCTGCTGGAGCTATTGGCGCGTCGCCAAAAAGCAGTTGTACGAACGGCCGCGTGGCATAGGCGACGCTAAGGCACGCGTCGCCTTCGTTTACGAGCGGATGTGACGTCGGCGAAACCCTAGGAGGCAGCGTGGTGGGAAGGGCGAGCGTCAGCCCTGGCGAGCGGCGGAACGCTCTCTTTGGTTACTGGACGCGGTGCGGCGCGGATCGGAGTCTGGGTGGGCGGGGCCCCGAGCTGTGCAGAGCCGGCAGTGTGTTGCCGACGAGGCTGACTCGGTTGAGTCGTAGGTGGGTTGCGGCCTTCCGCCGTCTAATGTGAGATTTGTGCGTAGTGGTGTGGTAGCCATGCGGAAATTACTCCGTGTATGGATATTAGTAATTTCGTTATTTTGTAATGGTGGTGGTCTGTTAATAAACCTCTAAATTACTAAACCCATTCGTCTGTTTATTATTGCAAATGCATGACCAAAACTATACTCAGTAACGTTCGCTGAACGGTTCTTGTGAAAACCCCGTTCTTAATCCCTTCGATTATGATTAAGCATTTAATTTCACGTACCTACTTTCGTCAATTTAATTAGCATAAACCAGAAAAAATCCCAACGAAATGTGCCTATAAGTTGTGCGTCCGCTACTGAAAACATGCGGCAGCGTGGTTCACTGCGGGTATCGTGGACTCTTTCAAAAAGACACGTGAGAATGCACCCAATGGGCCAAGCGAGTGAGGCCGAGCCCTGGGTGCAGTTCGGTAGCCGTCACACTTGTCCAGATGTGTCGCAAGACCCGGCGAAGTGTCATCCGCCAGGTAGTAGCACCCGGCGGGTGGCGACGCAGCCTCACGAGCTATAAAGGGCTGAAAGGGTGCTTTTTTTCCTCGAACTTTGTCGCGAGACGCCAGTGTGCGTAGGAGGCCGCAAGCTTGCGGGGGTGGGCGTCAGCTCCAAGTTAACCTACATTCAGCAGAGCAAATGCTCCTGAGTAAATGGTAGGGCAGTTATATGTATATATGTAAATAAACTGTGTATACACAAGCCATCTTGTCTGTGATTTGTTCAACCCGACGTCCAAGTATAATTAGATGTTTTCATGAAAGAAATATGCATTTAAAAATGACAGTTATAATCTGAATATTAAATCCTACATTCAAAAGAAAATATAAAATCAGAGTCAAATATTTCTAAAAATTCAAATGAAATCTGTAATTGTAGTAATTCAACAACGAGGAAACACAAAAGCAATTAAATATATTTGCGTAGATGGTAGAGTGAATAATTTTAAAATGTAGCTGCTAAGACTTCGAGTTGCAATCCATCACTCCAAAATCCTTCAGCGTTTCTGAATGAGCTGATTCATGATTTCTGATTGGTGACTTCAAGAACTGGCGTATCGAGTAGAAGCATTTAGCATTATAAAATAATAATAATAATAATAATAACAACAATAACAATAATAAGGACGCTTATATAGATAAATTGTCTGTTCCATTTCATTATTTTAAATCTTCTGCTCAACTACCACAAGGTCAGGTATATAAAGGAGACTATTTGAATGGAATCATAACGCTGCTGATGAATTTTTATGCACTTGACAAGTACAAAACGTAATAGTGTAGTAATAGTGTAGTGTAGTAAAATGTAAGAGAGAATGAAAAGGTTGGTCTTATATTAGAATAAATCTCCTTTTAAGGTTGCTAGGGTGTTAATCAAATTTATTTCATTTTGTTTGATGACAGGAACTAATTATACATTTTATATTTTCATAAATGTATTAGCAAATTTGCAATTTTGTTTAATAATTTTTGGCTTGTTGGACTCTGGCCCTAACCTGTAGCTTTTTAGCATAACGGTAATCCGCCACCGCTTTTGGTCAATCGTAGCTCTAATAACCTACGCGTCTGCTGATATAAGCAAAATCTCAAGAAAGGAAAGAAGTTTTCCCAGGTAAGACCTCGTTCTCTGACGCATCAGGCAAATGAGTCGCCATCTCTCGCTGTTGGCAGTGACAGATATTGCCACGTGTCCACTATTACGAAACGTACTGTAACGATTCTAGGTGGTGAATTAAAACTCATTATTTTAACAAAAACGTTTATTTTGTTTCTTAACACAATCACATGAAAACACTTAATTTATGCAGATTCCAGTTATTCTTTATGGCACACTTCTCTTGATTATTTATTTATCTACACTTCTCTGAGTATTTATTTCATTGTTCACATCTCTTACACTGTCGCGCAGTCCTAAGCACTGACCACTGTTCGATCACTGGCCACAGTCCACTACACTGACCACACAATTCGATGCACTGGCCATGCCACTGCCTGACCACCGTTTACGGCGCTGGCCACGGTTCACGTCACTGAGCACAATCTGCTAATCACCGCGACTGCTATTCACTGCACTGCTATCACCGCGATGCACACACTTCACACCTCAGCTTTCACTTCAGACTTAGACTGACTCATTGTCGCCGGCCGCCGCGTATTTATACTCGGCGGGGCTGTCGAGAATTTTGTGGGTTTGCGATTAGCGCCAGAACACTCTGACTAGCTAGTTCGAGGGCCACCGGCCGATGATGCAATCCGCCCATACGGATAGTTCGTGGTGGCCGCCGGCGAATAACGTCAATATTCGTTACAATACTTATTAGTAGAGCAGCGTTGTATGTTTCTAGGCCGGATCAGTTATATCTGTACTAAGATCAGGTATATGTAATATTCTGTAACGATGAAAGAAGGTATTTAACATTAACTTTGCATCTCTGGTGGAAATTTTATTCTTCAATATTCAATCGCGGACACCTCAGGACTCTCCCGATGGCGTTAGAGTGATGTTAGTTAGTGTAGTTAGATGCTTCGGTGATCATATTCTTGCGCATTGTTCTAACAAGCAATTGGTGCGAGACCACGCATGCTGAGGAGATTAGGGTGTAAATCTAAAAATATCTGTCAACAATACTGTGCTGTACCTGCATTGACTGCTTCCTATGCTAGTCTGTTAATAATGGACGTTTACACCACTCATCTTTGTCAGTGGCGGCTATTGTGTTAATAGTAATATTAGGGAGACCAGCCAAACAGGTAATCTAATTATTATTCTAACATTATCTCTAACATTATATCTCTAACATTATTTTGATATACACACTTCCGATTAATATGACATTAATATTGAAATGATTGACTTTACTTATTCTTTTTATTACAATCATAATTCCGTAGTACGTGGTTCAGATATTAAAACTTTAAATCTATCACAACGTTCTTGAAAATGAAACTAAAAAAAACAAAACAAACAAACAAGGTCAGTGCTATCCCTTTCTCTCGGAACAGGTTTTCATTATTACTGGAGAATGTATTGCACAAGAACACCATACATTTAAAAACGCATCCACACTAATTTTATCAAGCACTTTTCAAACGCTCTTCTATTTCCTTCGATAAATTCACACTTACTGGAAGCCTTTTGTCATAAACACTTCATAGATCCGATGTAGTGTCGGTACTAAAGGCTCGAAAACCAGTAATGGCCTCGAGTGATCTCGTATATGGGGTTACGGGGTCACGTTTGCATCATCAGCTGGAGTCAACTCCGTTATCGAGCGGAAGTACGAAGTGGCCTTGCTCTCTTACCTTTCTTGCAATCTTTGTGGAACAGAGTCTTCTTCTCTTTTCAAACGAAACTATTTCTTCATACACAGATTTTAACATAGTGGCTCTTCAAGTTCACGAGCTGGAAGGAGAGGAACATTGCCATTCAATCGTGAGCTCCAATCCAAATATTTAAGTCGTTACGAAGCTCCGATTGGATGACAGTGTCCCGCTTCAGCCAGTATGTGATCTTGAAGTGCCCTTGTGTTTAAATCGGAGCATAATTACGAATATTCTTGCGAAAAAAAAAACAGTTTAAGACAGGAAGTTTGCTTCCAGATTTATATACACATGACCCATCAACTATGGGCCACCTCCATAACTTTTTAGCGGTTCACAATGTCAAAATGCAGTTTCCGCTCAACAATGTAGAATCAAAGAACAATAATATACTGCAGATATATCGTTTAAAGTATTTTTAGTTACTGAGAAATATAATCATTTTTGATATTTTAAATGACATATGTTTTTCTCCAGCAATGGATAGATCGTAAAAAGAGGAATTCAATAATGTATCATACTTTTATAAGTATTTAATTTCTGTAGTGACAAATGACTTGAAAGTAAACGGATAATATTTCCTGTAGCAGCCCTTACTTTTGTCGCCATTGAGGAAGATGACTTTTGCGGCGTCGAAACTTTTTTTTTCAATTTTAAGTAGTATATGACTTAGTGTAGGGATCCAGAATTTGAAAATGTCTCACAATTCACTTTTTCCCATAGCACGTCATACGCAGTTTTAACTGCTTTTTGACGTAAAATAAATAAATAAATAAATACACTTACAGGGACAGGAGACTGAGCAGTGTGGTAATGGGGGTAGAGGTATAACTACAACTACAGCAATCCATGGTCTTGTCGACAGGCACAGGAACAAACATCAACATTAACGACCAGAATGAAATATTTTTTTCCCTTGATTGATCAGAATTGAATTCTTCTGGTTGAAATTTTCAAAACATGATGGTGCCCCAAAATTACTGCATCAGTTCGTCGGCCTTTTTCTTTGCAAAATTATTTCCCCGCCCCCGCAGCAAAAGTACTCAATGATTCTTTGTCTCATTTGTTCCTTTTTCTATAAAACCACTTCCAAGGCACTTTCCTTATGGGGACCCAACCCCCCTGGCCCCCCACCTCAAAAAATAACCACTCTAAATCTTTTGTATCTTGTTTTTCCCCAAAAAGAATTTTGTTTGAAAAAGATAATCAATATAAATTTTAATAAAATTGGTTTAAGGAACACTTCCCCGGTTCCCAGAAACCCCCCAAAGTAAAAAAAATATTAGGGCATCCACCCAAAATGTTTGCCTTTTTTTTAGGTGTCACCCCAAAAATTTTTTTGTTAAAAATTTAAAAAATACTTTTAATTTTGCCCAAGGCCCCATCGTAAAAAATTTAGTCATTCTAAAATTAATTTACCTTTTTGTTCCAGGCTGTTCCTCAAAATTTGGGTTTTTCCAAATGGGAAAAATTTCCACCCTCTTCGTTGGTAAGCTAACCCCACTTTCGAAAAACTGAAAAATTTTGCCCATAATTTTGTAATTTTAGCCCCATTCAAAATTTTTGGGGTCCTCCTTTTAAAATTAAATTTCAAAATTTAGGCTGGTAAAACTAACCCCATTTTAAAAAATTTTTTATTAAATTAAAAATTTAAATTAAAAATTTTAAAATTTAGGGTGGAATCCCCCACTTACTAAAAATTTAATTTTTTTGTACGGTGCAAGTGATTTTGGGGTCCCGGAACTTTCAAAAAATTCAAAAATTTACCCCCAAATGAAAACCAAAAACACCCCAAATTCTCAAAAATCAAGATTCTGGCCCAAAAGTTTGGGCAATTTGGGTCTTCAAGAACAAAAACATTTTTTTCCCCCCCCCCAAAATTAAGGTTTCAAAAAAAGGGGTTTTAAAAGCCTTTTACTTCCTCAAAATTAAATTTTTTTTTTTCTCGAAACAAGTAATTTTGGGGTCCTACCCCTTTCAAATTCAAAAATTTACCCCCAAAAAGAAAAAAAACACCCAAATTTAAAAATCAAAATTCTGGCCCAAAGTTTTGGGGTAATTTTGATCTTCATGAAAAAAAAATTTTTTTACCCCTACCCCCAAATTGGGTTTTAAAAAAAAGGGTTCGTAAAACACCCCCACTTCCTCAAAAATTTAAATTTTTTTTACGGGGGGAAACAAGTGAAATTTTGGGGTCCAATTTTAAAATTCAAATTCACTAAATAAGAAAAAAAAACATAAAATTTTAAAACTCAAATTTGGCCCATGTTTTGGGTAATTTTTTTGCAAAAACATTATTTTTTACCCCCCAAATGAAAGGGTTTTAAAATAGGGGTTTAAAACTAACCCCCTCCTCAAAAAATTTAAATTTTTGCGTCAAACAATGAAATTTGGGGCAAAGGGACATTTCATATTAAATTCACCCCAAATAAAACCAAAAAAAAATTCTCAAAAAAAAAATTCTTGCCCAAAAGTTTTTGGTAATTTTTTTAAATTACCAAAAAAATATTTTGTATCCCTAAAAAGAAATTTTAGAAAAAGGGTTGTAAAACTAAAAACCCGTTCCTTTAAAAATTA
>CAXIVR010000601.1:0-14389 GCA_964035755.1 Teleogryllus oceanicus
TTTCCCCGGGGCTCCTGCTAAGGGGGAAAAGGTTTACCGAGCGTCCGTCCTTGTTTGTCGTGTCCGGTAGTTTTTTTGAATTTTTTAAAAAAAATACCAGGCCACAGAACATACCAAAAGATAATTGTTTGCATTTTATATTCCCTTTCTTGGTTTTCAATCTTAAAACCTTTCCCAGCTTCCCAGCTGGTTTCTATCGTTTAAAAACCTATTTTTTCAAATTTTCTTAAATTTGCCTGTCGCTCCCCCCAGTAAAGGGAAATATATCTTTAAGAATATTACAAAAGAGGAAAAAAAGTTCGATATGCATATTTGCATTAAAAAATTTAAAAACGTTCTTGAAAAGTTTTGGCGTTTCTGAAAACCGCAATTTGACTCTTTTCCCGAAAAGATTTGAGTTTTTATAAAGTTTATCAGAAATTATTTGTAGCACTTGTGTTTCAGAAATCCAATAAAGACTGGTAAATAACGTAATGTAAATATTAACGATGTGAAATATTTCAAAAATTTGTAATATAAATAAAACAAAAGAACAAATAAAATTGACGTCAATGTCATTTACTCGAAAAGCATATAGCACTTTCTTACAAAACGTTTAAAGAACAAATTTGAGTCATTTATGAAAATGTCGTTAAAGTTTGAACATGCCGAATTCTGAGTTCTTTTTATTAAAAAGAAATGAATTTCCGTGAATCAATTTTGGTGAAAATTTTGCTTACACTTTGAGGCGTCTGTCTGAACGGATAGAACACTTTTTGCTGTCAGTTCTATTTCTTGGTATCAAGGACACCTAAAACGTAAATTAAGTACAGAACGTGTTAGAGAAGTAATTTCCCCATAGGGTCATGTTATTCAGTTTCTTCATATCAGGGATCTTCTAGACCCAGACAGCAAAACGTCGCCATTTTTGCTTACTTTTCTAACATTCTTTATACTACGTATGGTATGCTGAAAGTAAATTCTGACTTCAATGTTGTAGGAAGACGCCGAAAAAATTTAAACTTCTGCTAGTTTCGAAAGTCGGAATGTTGAATGAAAAAAGAAGTTGCGTTTGTTATCGGCGTACTTTAATATTCTATAAAAAAATAGAACACCGACGACTGACGGATATACTGAATGACAGACGGACTGGCTGACACACGGACGGAAATGACGATTTGATTGGGCGAGCGGACTGACTGGCGGACTGACACCAGTACGGACTGGACGGATGGATTTTGAAAGTCGATATTTGGGTACCAAGGACCAACAAAACAGGAATTCTGTCTATACTACTTATCAATGTAATTTCTTACACATAGGATCGGGAAATTTATATGAGGTTCCCAAAATTGCCATTTTAATAGTAGCATTACAGTACTTTTTCTATCCTATGTAATACGCTTAGTGTACACTAGTGGTGCTAAACACATGTAATTTCTTGCCCATGTTTCACCAAACTACGTGTAAATAACTCAAATTTTAAATAATTGTACATGACCTTTTTCAAAATCTACCTTTTCATCAGGGAAAACCTGAATCTTCATAATTTTAGATGTAGGAAGATGCCTTCAAACAATTTTTGCATTGCAAAGGTGTCCTCTGGGCCGTTGCCTATTCACTTAAAGGCCTAAGGACGATGAGAGGCAATAAGAACAGGAGGACACCATTTTGGCAAACAACGTTTATGGTGGTATTTTTACTACATTGGCATCTGGCGTAGCTCAGTCTCGAGGACTGTTCTCCGAAAGAGAGACTTGGTAGCGGCCATCGAACGGGTTAGCCACTCGGTGCACGGTTGTCAGGAGAGGGCAGGAAGCTTCTAGTAGGGATGCTAGGATCTAGAAGGAAGCTTCTGTGCTGCAAAGTAGGCCCCGGAGGTCGGTCTGGACTCCGGGATGAATCAGTCAGGGCCAGTTGGGCCGAGCTGAACCAACTAGGGTGAAGGCAGGTCGGCAGGGTCCTTTGGGCAAAATATGACCCAACTAGGGTTGACGGGGAGGTCGGCAGGGTCGGTTTGAGCCGATCTGAACCGACGGAGGCCCTAGAAAGGTCCGTGCCCCGGTAGCGTTCGTCCCCCCCCAAGCGGAGGTCAAGCTGTTATCAAGGCCTTTCTGGTGGGCGCCGTTTCGAGGCGAGGACAAGGAAGAGGAAGGACAGATCGCGCGCGGTCCGTGGCCGTTTGGTAGGGTACTGCTCCGGCATTCGTCTGGTGTTGATCGGAGAAACCACGGAAACTACCGATCGAACAGCGGTCGCTAAATTCTCCCCCGAGACGGCGACTGAATTCGACCTCCCGAAAAGCCAGTGTCGAAAATCCTGCCGCCGTGAGGTGGGAACGTAGGACCTCCCGGACAGAGGCGCTGCAGTGACATCAACCCGGTTCCTCCTCGCGAAGGAGTTTTTAGGTGACGTCGCGTTGCCTGCAGTTCAAGTGCGCCCGCGTAAGCAAAATTGCGTCGCTCCGCCTCGAAACGTACTCTGTTAAAATCGCACTCTACAAATGCTGAAGTGCGATTGCGAGCGCTCAACTACTAGGTAATTGGTCCCTTTGAAATTGCATGTTTTCTTCCTCAAAGGGAGATCATCTCCCACTAGTTTGAGATCGGCGCCGACCTACCTGTCGGCAACAGTGTTATTTTTTTACTCGTAATTGTGAGAATCGAAAAAGTTTTTATGAATCTCGTACCGTTGAGTTGCGTTGAAGTGTTTAAATTGTATGTCTTCCACATTTATATGGATAATCCTTCTACCTACATTTTTTTGCATTTATCTTCAAATAACGCTGTAATTGGTTTGTCTGCGCTGTCAGAGGGACATCGCGACCTCGTTAAGGGCAACTGTTAACTCTCATTCGCCGCTGTCCTCACAGCATCACTTCATTCTGCATGGACTCTGGCACCGTAAGCTCCCAACAAAAAAGGTGCAGCATTTTTAGAGCTTGTAAAGAGGGACACATTGATTGATTGATTTCGTGTTTCCGGGCGTCGTTTCTTTGTTCGTTAGTCCCGTTAGTGTAGTGCATGTTTTTTCCCGGGTGATGGCGGTGATCTTCCCCGCTGATTGGGGAGATCCCGGGGCCGACCTCTCCACTAGTGGGGGTTTTCCCCCAACCAGGATTCTCCACCAGCGGGCCCGCCGCCCAGACAAAACTCTACGCTCCCGACCGGTCTCACGGAATATGTGGGAGTGCAGTGCTGTTAGTGTTGGTGTGTGTAGGGGAGAGGATACAAGAGAGGAAGGACAGATCGCGCCGGTCCGTGGCTCGTTTGGTAGGTACTCCCGGCATTCGCCTGGGGTTGATCGAAGAAACCACGATAACTATCGATCATAGTAGTCGGTCGCTATAATTCTCCTCCAGACAGCGACTGAATTCGACCTAGCTGAAAAAATAGTGTCGAAAATCCTGCCGTTGGGACTCGAACCTAGGACCTCCGGTCGAAGGCTGCATGACATCAGTTCATAACTGAGCTACCGCTCTGATGTAGTCACCCCAATTTTTTGTTGTATAGTATAAAATAATATAATTAATGTTCATCCATCCGTATCATTTTTGTGGTAGTTCGATGATGGTTGATGATTGAAGTTTTGTATGAAAATTGAAGTGACTGACTGATGTTTACTGAAAATGCCGCAATGTGGCATCATGCTTAAAAAATCTTCTCACTCTTTCTCAATTAGTATCTATCTAAAACGAATGTTAAAATGTTTATCTCAAGCGTAGTTGAAGAATAATTTAAGTGTGAGCTGCTGCTGGTAATATCAACGTCCAGTGACATTGCGTCTCAATTCCATTTCTCTGTTCAGAGTTCATCGTGAAAAGAAAGTATTAATCTGCCTAATCTGTAGGGGTCCCAACCAGCTGACGCGATTTAGATTGGCCTAACTAATGATGTGTATGCTATTTTCGATTCGCCATGTTGACTTTTTGAAGTGTTCTCTTTTCTTGCACAAAATTAACGTGTTCACATTCGGGCGTATTGTAACTCCCAGATGTTTAACTCATTGTGTAATGTTTCGTATTCTATTTAATATTCCAAGCAAAGTTTGTTATGGTTTTTAGAAAAGCTCGGCGATTTTACGGTGTTTATTTTAGTTTTATTTATGTTTTTCAGGTATGTATGAATTGATAAGGGACGGATCGTCCACAAAGCATTTCTGTTCACTTCACGCTGATTTGATGTTCTTTATTAAATTTATTTTCAAGAACATCGGACTTGATTTCTGTACTGGAATCTCGCTCACCATCAACTTCCCAAAAGGGAAATTTTCTCTTTTGCGAATCCCAAAATCCTTGCACCTGGGGTCAGTTGAAATCGTTGTCTGTAGTTGTGCGAACACTCCGGAATCACTAGGCAGAAAAAAGGATTACTATGGACCAATCTATGGCGAACTTTTATATGAGTAATAAGGGGAATTCCACGACATGTAACGGACGTCGATACCAGTAATGTAGTTGATAGATACAACATTTTATTCTTCTTCGAGATTGTTGTAGTGTCCTTGGAAATTGGAAATATTAAAATAAAATAAATGCGGGAAAATTATTAATTTAAATACAAGCATGGACAAATTAATAGCAAAAAGGTATGTAATAGAAAACTCTCTTTATTGTTACAAACATTAGAATTAAACTATATAATTGAAAAGCTATTAACTAATTGGAACTTGGTGGAGACTTTAGCAATAATTAAATCATTAAGTCGTTTGGGCATACCTTGAACGACTTTTGGCATCATTCTACAATGTCGGTGTCTTCATTCCAAGTGATAATGAGTAATCCACAAGCTGTTCCTTGCTGTAGAATGTTTTACCTTCACATTCTTTTTAAGAACACCTGCAGTGATTTATTTAGATTCATATACGGCTATATCTGGCCAGTCGAGCACACAAATATCATTGAAATCCAATTCACTCTTCATATTTTTTCATCGGTGGCAACGAGTAACATCGTGCTTTAATATTCCATCCCAGTCGGAAACCGTCATTCATTACTGAAATAAGGCATCTCTGATTATCTCTCCATATTTTTCGTTCATCGTACTGACTTTTACTGTGTGAGTTTTTCCGGTTCATGCACTGAAACAACTCGACAAATCATCACATTAGTGAGAAACTTCATTAGTTGCACATTCTTTTTGAAGGCTTCCTTTGTGAATTATATAAAATGACCTAATACCTTCTACCACTGCTGGTTTGTCCATCCTTGGTGCAGATTGGCCCATTGAAGTCATTTCTGATCACGTAAGCAGTCAATTTGTGTTTATTGCGGATCTTCGTGCCTTGAAGCCGCCTTCAACAGCCTCGTTATTAGAGTTCTTGAGGAAATGCATAGCCCATCTTCTTGGACAACACTTTGTGCGATTAGTTTGAGTCATGGCAAAAGGTTGAGGCATGGAACTGGATTGTGGTAACATTTAAACAGTCACTTTTTGTGCAGACACGTCTGTTGCCTTGCCCCGGCGCTTTCACGGACTCTCATACTGGAAGCAATTCCCTACATGCTCCCCTTTCCCGCGCTCCGACCACTCTTGCACAGTTGGGGTCGGATTTGGGATGGGATTAAATGTAATTGGGTAGATCTGGAATGTGAACTGACGAATTGTATTGCAAACGTATTAACCGCTGAGAAAAATACATCCAACGACGCCTCCAAGAAAACATAAACATATTGTTAAAATGTCATACTTGTCATTGCAGGGAATATATTTTTTATTTAATAGGTAATTATTACAGCCAAATTAGAAAACTTGATGCAATGTGGCTAGGCCGAAGGCCTTAAGCCATTACAATACCTACATTCTACCGCGTTCTAACCTTTCGCCTTCTGGTATTCACCCCAAATGGTCTCTCCATCGCATCAAAGCCGCAGAAACGAGACCATAAGGTACGGCTGAGGAATAAATCCCTGAAGGGGAAAACCTGCCGTCAGAAGCCGAGTACATGCTATTCTATCCGGTTTTTAACTATTTATTTATTTGGCGCGGGCGTCAGGCATTCTCCTTCCAGTGTTTGGCCTCCACGCACCTGAAACAAACAGCACCACAGAAAATCGTCCGCACCAAGTTGCGTTGGTTGCTTCCTGTAACTGCACTCGAAAACATCTATGTATAGTGTGTCAGCCTGTTCACCTGCTAATTTGATCCAAGTTTAATGGGGTTTCATTTAAAATCTTTCCAAATTCCTACACTACCGACCTCTCTTAGGACTCCGGCATTTGCTGCGAATCTCTATGCGGCATTTGCTGCGGCATTTGCAGTGAATATATGTGTTATATACATATTACAGAAATGATCTGGGCTGTCGGGTGACACCGCGCTGCGTCGCTTCCAAGCGGCGTCACCCGGACAGCCCAGATCATGACTCCCGCCGCGGAAGCCTACGATACCATATTGCAGAAATATAACAATTTTTCCTCGTCCAACTAGTACACTTTTAATATTAATTTAATTTAGATTATAAGGAATGAATTTGCTAGTAATTTGTCCACATCTGTAATATGTTGGTAGATGCACCACGACCATTATTTTTGGCCTGTCCCTCAGAGCAGACTGGTTCCTAATTTATTCCCCCAGAGGCTAGTAGGGCGCCGCAGAACTAGTGTTTTAAGAAACAACTAAACGTTGGTTGGTAATATAATCCGTCAGGGTCCAGAAGCGATGCAGCAGAAGTGGCACTAGCTAATAGATTCGCTAGAGACCAAAAGCAGTGCGCAAGACAAAAATGTTTAATTTAATGACAATGTAATGTAAAATAAAATTAAAGAAAATTATAGTATTTTATTAAAATTTCAACCAATTACATTAAAAATAATAAATACTCTTAAAGACTGTGGTTTATATAAAATTGGTCTTTCTCTTTCACAATGATTGGATATGTAGAAAGCCCGGGCAACCCTGGGTAACGTTTTACTAGATAAATAATGAGTAGATAAATACAAAGAAAAGTGAGACAATTACGAGCGCGATAATTCAGTGATAATTTTACATCCACGCCTAACTATTGTCTTTACTTCCTTTCTTTTAAGGCTAATTCTCTCTCAGATTTCCTCTTCTTTACTCTAATCTAATTCTGTCTTTCCTCTCCTCTCCACCTCCAATCTCCTTTTCTCATTCCACCTACCTTTCCTGCCCCTTCTTTGCACCCCTAGCTAATACAAAAAACTTGGTACTTAACCCTTTCCTCTCTTACTAGATCTCACTCTCCCCTAGAATCTCTCCGTTTTACTTTTTCACCTTAAGAAGTCCTTCAAGAAGAGAAAGATATGTAATCGTGCGCTGGAAAACGGTGCATTTTCGGCAGAAAACTTTTTTCCGCTCTGGTAACGAATAAATAGATAAATGGATAAATTCTGTTCCTAAATTTAGAAAAACCCTCTATTACGCGGTAGCTAGTATCCATGTTTTGTTGGATCTTAATACAAAAATCGATTGAATAATCACATGTCTTTGGAATTTCAAACGGATATTTTCATTTTTGTAGGAACTTCACATGAAGGCTCAAAACATTTTAAAATGTTTTCTAGAAATGACCTAAATTTTTGACGGAATTTTGTTCGGATAACCTAAAGTACGCTTAATAGAATGGTGATAGTCTCATGTTCGTTGAAATTACAAGTGTTTGAAAATCGAAAATCACAATTTTGTTTGGCGTTTTCCTACAACTATAATATTGAAGATAAAGATTTTTCTTCTTTAAATCTGTTCTTTAAAGACGATTTTTAAATAACTTAATGTTCAATTTTTCAAAATGTAAGTAGTTTCGTGTAACTTCGAGCAAAATATATGCAATTTTTCTCAACAGTTTTTAGAAAGGAAATATAGGTAATTTTTTCTCATTTATTTACTTAATTGTTTATCTATCATATTTTTCCCATTTCTTTATATTACAGCTATATCTACATCGTTTATTTTGCTATTCAAACCAAGTACTTTCTATCTTTGAATTATTTACCGATAATCAGTCCTGCAATGGTACATTTTTAATGAATTTTGTTTTGAATGTATTCTATTAATGACTACACTATGCCATTTTATGCATCTCATTACATCAAGATACTCTTATCTTTCCTTACCTTTCTTGAGTGACCAGTTACTTCTATTATTATTGTGCTCTTTGCTATCATGGTAATTTTATTTTAACCTCTTCTACAGAAAAGTTCCTTTCTTTGTTAAATAAATCTCTTTTCCGCGACGTTTTCTTCTGTTTCTTTTTCTTAACTTCCTCTCAACGTTATGTGGTCCCTTCTCTTTCCCTTCCTCTTGCAATTTTCTCGTCAATCCTCCGCTCTAAATTTTATTTACATCTATCTATTATCAAATATCTTGGTAATCTAGCTTCAAACTGTGTCGTATAAACTCCTCGTACTCAATCATTTTACCATTTATCCCAAATTTACGCTTCCCAAAACCTTTTTCATGAAGTCAAACAATTCCGTTTTTGTTTTCCTATCAATACTAAATCTCCTTGAATTGTCCACAATCAATAAACACCACCATTGTGCATTTTTACCCGACGTACATCTGACAACACCCTTGTGTGATTGATTAAGTAAGGTTGTAGGTATGAATTACGTTTAATTCTAATATATTGAACACCTGCTTTTTAGTTTTTCTCCATTACATATAAAAGTAACAACAAAAATCCAAAGAAAAAATACTGTGAAGAATATGTGTACCAGACAGAGATGTTCGAAAATTGAAAAATTCAACAAGCCTATCTGAATAAATAAACAAATAGTCAAACATATACATATTGCAATGTTAAACTAGTTCAAGTTTTCAATAAAAATGAAATAAAATATTGAACATTTTAACTGGTTTTCTTTACATCTCGTTAAAGTAAACCACCAACAATAAACCAGAGAGGCGAAGAAGAAGGAAATATTGTAGAATTGGAAATTGGACGTATGGCATTATAAGAAGGCCCTATAAAAATATTAACAAATTTATTAAAACGATTTACAGTCAGATTTAAAATTTAACAAAAAAATAGTTCGTTTTAGAAAACTGTACACATTTAATTGTTAATAATTTTGGTATAACCAGTACCAAAATTAATGGACACCTATGTCGAAGCGTGCCTCCTTCAGAAAGGGGAGGCCGGTGTTCTGGGAGATCCAGTCGATGAAGGAGGTGACGCGAGCGAAGCCGTTGGGGCCTGCTCGCAGCCGTCGACGGAGCCGTAGCTCACGATGCCGATCTGCTTGCCGGACGCCAGGTCGATGGGGCCACCGCTGTCGCCCTGCCAACAACAATTACTGTTACCTCTCCAATGGATTGATTATTTCCGAGCGCGTCAACAACTAAGGTCATTTGTCTGTAGGTGTTGTGCATGTTTCCATCGCGGGAGATGGCTTGGTTGATTGATTGATTTTTTTCGTGTTTCCGGGCGCGTCAACTGCTTTGGTCATTAGTCCCGTTAGTGTAGTGCATGTTTTTTCTCGGAAGATGGCGGTGATCTTCCCCGCTGGATGGCGATCCGGCGCCGACCTACCGTCGGCTACTGGGGTTTCTAACCAGGACTCTCCCACCAGCGGACACCGCCCCAAGACAAGCTCTAAGCTCCTGACCGGTCTCCCAAAATATGTGGTAGTGTAGTGCATGTTAGTGTAAGTGTGTGTGTGTGTGTAAGGGAGAGGACAGGAAAGAAAGAGGAAGGAAAGATCGCGCGCGGTCCGTGGCCCGTTTGGTAGGGTACTGCCCGGCATTCGCCTGGTGTCGATCGGGGAAACCCCGGAAAACTACCGATCAGAGCAGCCGGCTGCTAGAATTCTCCTCCAAACAGCGACCGGATTCGACCTAGCTGAAAAGCTAGTGTCGAAAATGTTGCCGCCGTCAGGACTCGAACCTAGGACCTCACGGTCAAGGCGCTGCAGCGGGAGATGGCTTTGATGGATGGCGAGATACGGCGCTGACCTACACGTCACCACGCGAGGTTTTCCTACCAGGTATCTCCCACCAGCTCGATACCACCCCAGTAGGGACAAGCTCTAAGCTCCGACTGGCATCACGTCATATGCGGTGGTGTACTTGATGAATGTCTAAGGATGAGGTTAGTAAGGAAGGGAAAGGATTGATAGCACGGAGTCTATTGCCCGTTTGGTAAGGTACTGCACCAGCACTCGCCTGGAATTGATCGCAGAACACACGAAAAACTACCGATCAAAGAAGCCGGCCACTTGAAAATCCTGTCACCGTTGGGGTTCAAACCCTAGGACCTCCCGGTCAGAGGCAATGCTGTGTCATCAATTGACTGCCTGAGTGTCACACCGGTACCTTTTTTCGAACTCACGAAATGTGATGGTGATGGTGGTGACGATGGTGATGAATCACCTCAATCAAAATGACCCGCGCGTCTTTCATCTGAGCGCAGATTACTGCTATATGAGCATGAGAAATCAAATGTATTGCAAGAAATGTGAAAATGTAAAACTTCAATTTCAAATACATAAGAAATTGAAACGGTTTTTCAATGCATTTTTTATGGATTACGCACCAGAATACGCACCAGGATTACGCACCAGGACCATACTTATGGATTCTATAAATCCATAAATAAAGAAAATAGACTCCTATTCAAACCTAGTACTTTCTACCTTTGAATTATGATATTATTATCATCTCAAGAAAAGCGATGAAGAATGATGATTCTTAAACAACAAAAATTGATTGATTTTTTCGGAGAGCTCGTGACAAACAATTTTGTAATGTATTTAAGGAAAAGACATAATTTACAGTTACTTGGAAATTCAGCAATTCTCGAACGAAGAATCCATCAAAGTAAGGAAATTTAAATATGATATTATAGATTTTTTCCACAACTCATATTTTTCGATATGTTTATTAACACATTATTATTTATTTAATCAGTTTACGAGTTGAAAATCCATGAAATTACCAATTGACATCACACATTTTGTTAGTTTTTTCGGATTTTTCGTAGATATGGTTAAATAACATGTGATTATACGCATCCAAATATTGCCAAAGGAAGCGATAGTAACGATTGATGTACACTAGTATCTTTAAATTCATTTTCGTTGTGAAAATTTTGACTAAATATTGAGCTGATCAGTTTGTCCCGTACTGCACTGGCTACAAATGGTACAACGTTAGTGTTTTAATTGATGTAAAACTATTGTTAAATTTATATTGTCCTATTAATGTTTAGGTAACGTATTTTGAGAATTTTCATATAATTGCCATTTTCACACATTGTATCAGGGCAGCTGCGATCCGAAGCATGATGCCGTAATGTGAATTCCAACCCCTGCTCGTTGCAGCTAATTACCGTGGGTGACATCGGAAAATTGAAAACGGCATTTACACGGAATCTAGATTGTTTTCCTGCTCTAACACATTTCAGGCGATGGCAGCACGCCAGACTTCACTCGCGCCAACACATGTGTTGACAAATTCTTTTCATTTACAATTAAGGCGGAAGAAATTTTAAGGATTTCTTTTAATTGGAATACTTTTGCGTAATGCATTGTTTCTTACACTAATTATAATACCAGCATTGATTTATTTAACTTTAAAAGCTGTGTGTACGTATGGGAGAGAAGTGCGATCTACGTAGGGTCTACGTTGCTTTATGTCATTCACCAAATTGTTATTCATCATTACGTTCATATAAATCTACCATTATCATTATCTATGCAAAAGTTTCATAAACTACTACATTAATTAGAGTATAATCTTTTGATGTGATAAACTCCAATAAAAATCAAAGTGTGTTCCTTTATTAGATTTTTAGATGTACTATATTTAAGCATTATAATTTTATTTAAGACATAAAATATCGTCAAATATACTTGAGGTCTCTGAGAGTAAATGTGTATTGTTGTAAAATAGTTTCTAGTCTACAAAAGCTTATGAGTCCCATTCAGAAGTAAAACTACTGGAGATTAAGAATTGGAAGAGACGATCAAGAGACTGAAAGAAGTGGATAGTATTTGAACACGCGAAGACCATCATCGGGTTGTAGTGACAAAGACGAAGAAGGGGGAGGATATGCCATTTATTACGTTTAGTTGCACGAATCTCAAAGAAGGAAGAGCGTTTCTGAACTTGATCTGTCACCAATTACTACAACATAAAGGAATAGAAATATGAAGTCTCGTATTCTTAATAAAATACTGTATTTGTGATTAGAATTGTTACTATTCTGTTAAAACTGGAAGTATCGTTCAAAGTCCTGGTATGCCCGCCATTCCGCAACCTAATCACTCCCTCCTTCGACTAACAGTGATGTTGAGTAGATCAATTATTTGCTGGAAAGGAAGAAACTTGGAAGCACCTTTTTGAAGGGTGTGAGAGTGGATGGGAAAGAAGAAGAAGAGAAAGATAAAATTATAGAGAAAATTCACGAGAAAGTTAAAAGCTGATGCTTCATTGCTGGAAGTGGAAGTAGTGTACACTTTATGGTAAGTATTGGAATGTTAAGGGAAGGAGTGGAGAGGATACAATAATCTGCAGAGAGGGGAAAAGAGGATGGTAGTTGAGGGTAAATGTTGATGCCAGGATACTTTAACGTATTAAATAACGCGGAATTCAGCAGTATCTACGAAAGGAGTCAACTCTTTAACGATGATAAATAGATTTTGCAAGGCATAGCGTACAGCAATGGACTGCGATCTCGATCTTCTGCGCATGCGCAGATGCACAAAAGAGATGCGAAACTCGAACTGCGCATGCCCAGAAGATCGATACTGCTGTCTATTGCTATAACGCTTCGCCGCGCAAAAGCTCCCTCGTGATTACACCAACTCCCAGCCCGAGAAATTAGTTCACCGCGCGCCGGCAAGGATTGAGAGCGTGATACCAGCGCCGCCGTGCCCGCGGTGACAGTTGACTTCAAACGGGGAGTGGGTAGTATAGATGCCTTGCGCGTCGACCACCGAGGCTATTATTCCCGTACGTGTAGTGCATGTTGTGATCCGGGAGGGGTGAGTGGCCCTGCCCCGCTTTAACGTGTAATCCGGCGTCGCCCTATGCAACGTATTGTGGGGTTTCTTCCAGGTATCTGCAGCGGGGTGCCGCCCAGCCGAGACCAGCTCGAATCTTCCATCTCGTACCCCATGGTTGGTAGTTGTGTGTGTGTGTGTGTGTGTGTGTGTGTGTGTGTGTGTGTGTAAGAAGAGAGGAGAGGGCAACCAGAGGAAGGAAAGAGTCCGGTGCAGACCATAAATCGTTTATGAGAGAACTGCTTCGGCTATCACCTCACACTGATCGGAGAGTCCAAGGAAATGTACTGATCTGAGCAGTCGCTCCCTAGAATTCTTTGACCCACTAAGTTGTCACAGCCAGCACTGTATTGTACTTTGTCGTCTTAGTACGTTTACATAGTAAAATAGAAGGAAGCATTGTAATTCTGGCGAAAATTGGTGCTTTTCGAAAGAAAAACTCGCAATATCGGATCCTGACAATGAAAAAGAAAATAAATAGTTCGAGCTTTGTTCTGAAGCGAAGCTTTGTTCTGAAACGAAGTTCTGAACTTCGTTTTCCGCCCAGCAGCTACAAGCTCTGACGATGTTCGAAGCTACGCGATCGAAAAGATCTTAAGAAGAAATATATATTTGATACCAGACAACCTCTGTTTATTTACTTTGAATTAATAAGGTATCTACATCACCAACAGTCTAATTAATAAAGTTCCTATTTGTACTAACATTCTTCCTCTAACCCAATGTATAGCCAAAATCTCAGTTTTGTGGGTTGTTGGCATCTAGAAATTGGTTGTCGGCAAAAGTCTGTGTGACCGTTTATGGTCAACGCGAGCTCTTTAACCACTCAGACGATTTTCTCCAAAATTGATATTCCTCGATATATCTGATCGAATTCGAATTTGAAATGGGGGGGTTTTGATTGTTAGGTACTTATATGAAGTCTCAACAATTACTAAGTTTCTCAAAAAATTTCTAAACATTTTTTGGTTAAATGTTATCGTCCAATATGTAAAGAAATCTTGAACATTGAGCAGGCCTCATTTAGATAAAAAACTGAATTTTCGAAAGATACGAAAGTTCGAAGCTTGTTGGTGTATCCGAATCACTTGTTTCTAATTGGCAGGAAACACAAGAATTGTCCTGTGAGTGGTGCTGCTGTTACGTGCTTGTGTGTATACTGAAAGAACTGAGTTCGAATCTGGGGCGGAGAAAATTGTGGTTGGTTGGAATCATTTTTAGAGATTCGTGAAGAGTATAATGTTGTTGTTGCGTAGCCGTTTAAAAACGACGAGAAAGTGTGTGCAGCTGTAACACGATTGGGTTAGGGATGACTTACGTTGCAGGAGCTGGGCGCCGGCGCCCTGGGCGCAGATGGTGGACGGGGCACGTTGAGGAGGCCGAACGTCTGCCGGCACTCGGCGCGGGGGATGACGCCGGCCCGAGTTCAGCGAGGGGTTTCAG
>CAXIVR010000603.1:0-26732 GCA_964035755.1 Teleogryllus oceanicus
TTCTCACCTCCTAACACTGCTGGGACACGATACTTCCTTCGACCACGCACTCGAGGTAAAATGAGATAAATAAATAGCAACTACAGTCAGATGCAGCAGAAAGGCATCCGTGTAGGTACATGCAAAAGATTCAAATAATGCATCATAATGTACAATCTCTTTCAAATAAAATTGAATTTATCGAGGCAGCATTAGAGTGTGATCTCAGTCAAATAGATGTTCTTTGCTTTACAGAACATTGGTTATCTCATAATGATCTAAACACACTCCAAATTCCTAGTTTTTACCTTGCAGGATCATATTGTAGAGCAAGGGAATCAAATAAAGGCCCTGCTTACGGAGGTTCGTGTATTTATGTAAGAAATAATATTGATTCTACCTTCTTGTCAGAGTTCAATTTATATGCAGTTCAAAAAGTTTTTGAAATAACAGTTGTACATCTTACTACGCTCAAAATTATCTTACTTTGCATCTACAGACCTCCAACAAAGCAAGCTTTAGATTATTTCAATTTCGTAGAAAATCTAGAGATAACTCTGAACAAAATTAGTAATCTCTCTTTAAATCCATTGTTGTATGTGGAGATTTCAATATTGATTTTCTGAGCGAATCCACGAAAAGAGCAGTTTCTCAATTTAATTCATTCTTTTAATTTAGATATTACAGTGAACGTACCTACACGGAATACTTTTAAATCACAAACAGCAATAGATCAAATTATAATTAACAAAACCACAACTAGATATGAAATAATAACGAATAATCTAGGTTACAGTGACCATGATGCACAAATTCTTACAATTACTAATAACATGAATACTGACACAATAAATAAAACACGCATGTGCAGAGCATTTACTACAGTTAACATAAAGTTATTTACGGACTACTTGCTGAAAGAATCATGGGAGGCAGTTTATAACGCTATTGACACGAATGAAAAATATAATTTATTTTTCTCAAAGCTTTCATTTCTCTTTAACGCATGCTTTCCTATTAAAAGAGAAAATTAAACATTTCACAAAAAAGTAATACTTGGATCACAAAAGGAATTAGAACATCGTGTAAAAATAAACGTACTCTATTTTATTTCTAAACGTCATGACGTATCTCAAGATTTCCTTATCTACTTTAAAAAATACAAAACATTGTTACGAAAAGTCATAAGACAGGCTAAAATCATGAAAAACGATCAGGATATTTTGAACTCAAGTAATAAAACTAAAGCAATGTGGAATATAATAAATAATACTACCAACTCAACTAGAAAACCCGTAGAGAATGTTGTTTTAAAATATAACGATATAAATGTGAACGATCCGGCAACAGTGGCTAATCTCTTTAACCAATACTTTTCGAGAATTGCTGCCGATCTCACTAAGGGTCTACAGGCACAAAATTCAAAAACAGACAGTTCACTCAAAATATTAGACACAATGTTCGTTTCCGAAACTTCTTCCTATGAAATTCTTAAAATAATCGGTAAACTAAAAAATAAATATTCGTCCGGTTTAGATGAATTCCCGGATTCTTTGTTAAAGACTTGTGCGTATGCCATTATACATCCGTTAACTCACATATTTAATGCATCTTTATGCACTGGAACGTTTCCAGATATTTTCAAAACAGCTAAAATTAAGCCGCTTTTCAAAAAGGCAACAAAAATGAAATTCAAAATTATCGGCCCATTTCTCTTCTATCAGTTTTTTCAAAAATATTAGAGAGACTTTTTTACGTACGAATGGAAACCTTTCTCACTAAACACGACGCGCTTTCAGATTGCCAACATGGATTTAGAAAATCAAAATCAACG
Source organism: Teleogryllus oceanicus (assembly GCA_964035755.1). Lineage (NCBI taxonomy): Eukaryota > Metazoa > Arthropoda > Insecta > Orthoptera > Gryllidae > Teleogryllus > Teleogryllus oceanicus. Next base: position 1,814 of record CAXIVR010000603.1, read on the forward strand.
GAAACAGCTATATTTTCTTTTCTTAAAGATGTCGCCTCATCATTAGATCAAAACGAGGCACCTATTGGATTATTTTAGATCTTTCAAAGCTTTTGACGTCATTGATCATGACATTTTGCTTTCCAAATTACCTTCATATGGAATTCGTGGTATTGCTCTAGATTGGTTATGTTCGTACCTTAAACAACGATCTCAGAGAGTTGAAATACCTTACTGGAATGATGGAACATTACGTACGCACCTTTCCGACTCTTTGCCCGTTGCATGTGGAGTTCCTCAAGGATCGATTTTAGGCCCTATTCTGTTCCTACTTTACGTAAACGATATGCCCTCGACGATTCAAAACGGAAGAACGGTTCTCTTTGCAGATGATACGAACATCCTTTGCAATAAAGAAACAGTAAATAGTACAATATCAGATGTTTCAAATTGGTTCCGAAATAACAAATTAATAGTAAACGAAAAGAAAACGGTTTTAATGCAGTTTTCCATTTCAAATAAACAATTCTGTGCTCCATTGAAAATGAACAGTGTACCATTGACTGATGTTAAGGCAACAAAATTTTAGGTCTCTCAATTCAGTCAAACCTTAAATGGAACGTCCATTTAAATGAATTGAACACACAATTAAGTTCTTTATGCTACGCGTTCAGAATTCTTGCAAATTCAGTCAGCCTTCATACTGCTCGTTGTGTATACTTCGCGAATGTTCATTCCCGCCTGAGATATGGCATAATATTCTGGGAAATACATCTTATAGCTCCCAGACTTTTAGATTACAAAACGAATTGTACGAATAATAACCAAATCCCACCCACGTGATTCATGTAAGCCTCTCTTCATTAATCTAGGAATTCTACCATTACCGTGTCTTTTTATTTACGAATCAGTGGTTTTTGTAAAAAATGACTTGCTCAAGGGCGGGAATATTTTTTCAGAAAATGCAGAAGTCTATTACTATAACACTCGACGTAGAAATCATATTCATCAGGTGACAGTATCAACAGCTCATTACAAAAAATTCACATACAATACATGTACATTATTTTACAACACGTTGCCAGATGACATTAAACGATTAAATTCAATAGAAAAGTTTAAATCCCAAGTGAAATCGTTTCTGCTGCATAACTGTTTCTATACAATTAGAGACTATACTGAGCATAACAAGAAAAGTAACATTAATTTTAACAATGATACATAATGCATTATTTACCATTTGGACTGTATAAATGAGTATAAACAACCTGTAACAACTATTGTACTACAGCTTCCGGGTCAATGACCCCCATCTCGATCAGGTTTTTCGTCCAGTTTCCCTGATCCATTGAGCAAATGCTGAGATGGCCCCTTGTTTTGCTTCTGGACATAAATGTAACTTCATTTTCTGTGCACGTCTTCTAGTATTCAGTGGAAATACAATGATTCAAATTATCGTTTCCTTGTTGTCGCGGCAGGAAGTAATAAGAGCCAAAATTTATTGCTTATTTATCTTTGACAATAGATTTTATTACATGGGAGTTTTTTTTTGTTTGTTTTTTTTCTTGAAATAGATTTTATTACATGGGAGTTTTTTTTGTTTTTTTTCTCCCCTTTCAAAATTCAAAATTTATTGCTTATTTATCCTTGAAAATAGATTTTATTACATGGGAGTTTTTTGTTTGTTTTTTCTCCCTTTCAAAATTTCAAAATTCAAAATTTATTGCTTGTTTATCCTTGAACATAGATTTTATTGCATGGGAGTTTTTGTTTTTTCTCCCTTTCAAAATTCAAGATTTAAGTAGTATATGAGTAAGTGTAGGGATCACAGAATTTTGAAAATGTGCACACAATTCACTTTTCCCCATAGCACGTCATACGCAGTTTTTAACTGTTTTTCTGACGTAAAATAAATAAATAATTATGTCCAGGAGATAGAATCTATATTATTTCTAACGTAAATACAAGAACCCCAGATTCAGGACCTTTGAGATTTCCTTGCTCTACAATAAAAGCTTACGAGGTAAAAGTTTGAAATTTAGAAAACGCTAAACAGAGAATATTCATTTGATTTAAAGCAAAGAATATAAATTTGATTTAAATCGCTCTGTAGAGATGACTTGATCAACTCAGTTTTATTTGAAAACGATTGAACATATGTTACAGTATGTTTTTATTTTGCAAGTACCGACACATGTTTTTCTGCATTCGACTGTATTTGCTATATATTTACGCCATTTTATCTCGAGTGCGTGGTGAAAGGTTGTAATGTGTCCCAGCAGTGACAGAGGCAGCAGGTGTGGATGAATTGGTAGTGGGATTGGAGGAGGAGGAAAGAGGGTTCGAAATAAGGGTGGGGTTGGAGAACGTAAGGAGGGAAAGGAATGGAGTTTTTAGCAGGAGACTGAGGACTGAAGTTGATGTATTGTGCAACCTTGTTAACTATGCTTTCCAGCAAGGTTCACGTAGAACATGATGTGTTTTGTTAAGAGGAAATTAATTTAAAAGCATGTTAAATTAGTTTCTTCCAGTTGCAGTTTTAGTTGTTGTTTTGTGTGCTTAATCTCGCTGCTTAGTGTTGGTCTTTTGTACCGGAAAGGCAGAGTTGAGATTGCAATGTTATTATTTTGAGCAGCACATTGTAATTTGTTTACTTATTGATCAGGTTAGTCACCGCCCAAATTAGTTATTCTGCCCTCCTATGATAATGACTGTGTCCTGATCAGCACTCTTAGATTCCGATGTCCATTGCATGATAAATCTGTCCTTCGAACATATTAATTCTATCAGAAGTGCCTCAAATGTAGCAGGAGGTAAACCTCTGTAGAAATTCAGGAGGCCGAGTATCGGCATAGTTCACGGACTTTACTTGGAAGTGGGTAATCTAGTAACGCTTTAATTTTGTATATATTTTTGTATAATTTTGAATATTTAAAGGCAAAAACTCGTATTTAAAAGCAAAAGTTTCAAAAGGGGTTGCGATCGTGGTTTTATCGATTTCGGTGGGATTTACGGAAATTAGCAAGTAAGATTGAAGGAGAAAATTTTTTAAAACCAGTTGAACCATGTAACTCTACGGAGAAATCTGTTTAATGGGGTATGCATCGTGCACAGCCCTGGCATTTAATCTTCTGTAATCACCGCAGAGACGCCACGCACATAGTATTTCTTTGGCACAAGATGTAAAGACCAGGGCTGTCTGAACGGAGTATAATTACAGCGTCTAACATAGTTTTGAATTCACCCTTGGTGATACGAAGATTGTCGGGTAAAAGGCGACGAGAATGAAAACAGAGAGGTCCTGGTGTTACTACGATATGATGTAGAGTGGAATGGTTGGCAGGTCTAGGCGTTTAGGTAATGTTAAAAGCTCAGGAGAGTCTGATATTATTGGATGTACTGAAGGGATTTCCAACTGAGCCTTTACGCTAGTTTGGTGAGATGGTAGTTCCTGACATCGAACAGATTAGTTCAATTTATCAGTTAGCTCGTACAACAATCTAGTAAGAATCTGTAATGTGACAGTCTGAAACTAAAATTGGAGTGGTTACGACGGAGACCTGGAAACTCAAAGGATAATCTCTTCGTATTTTCAATTTAAAACAAAATGCTGAGATCCATATGTATTGATTAGTGAACCATATGCTGCCAAAGAAGTACATCCTGAGTTTACCTTGGGGCAGATATTGTATTTGGAATACTGGAAACGCCAGAACCTACATCGATGAAAAATATTAAGTAATGATTTCGATCATACACCAACAAGCGAAGTAAAGTTGGACGAACCGCCAGTTCTTGTCCTATCCTTTTCCCAGGAGGAAATTACAACGGTTGATACACTTGTGTGCGTTATCTGGATAATTCCGGAGATACCAGCAGATTTGGTGGTTGGAAAGACGAGTCAGTTGACGTGGAGTAAAGCGTCGTGACTGAGAAGTAGCCCCTACGTTTCGTCGTAATATGGTTGACGAGGCGTCTCACCTGAAGTTAGTCGTTTCATGCGGTCGGATAACTCCTAAAGCGATAAAGAGGATTGACCGGGGGATTCGTATTACTTGTCGGGTTAGGTGGTGCAACATTATAATCTTAAATTGGGTGCTCCATTAGAGTTTCTCACGTGGCACGTCGGGTCAGCAATTCTTTATGGAAATCTGATTACCTTTAGTGTTAAACCACGAATGAAATCCAGTGTCGTAGCAATAATATATTAATTGTTTGTGGATAGTTCTTAATATTAATACAGCGTGTATCCCTGATGCCACAATATCTTAATCTTACCCAATTTGTCTTTCTTTGTTTCAGAATTTGGTTCCGTAATGTTGGAGTATCCGTCACCAGTAACCTCGTTCCAAAGGCTTCTCGAGAGCAGAGTGTCAAAGAAAGCCAACATCAGCTGGTGCACCTCGACAACTCGTGACTGAGAGTGAACCATCTATTCGCCGAATGTCAAGCGGGTGGAGACACCCTCATGTCAAGGCTGTGTTCTCACTGCTGGTGCAGTTTTTGTGCGTGACAAGCATTACATCCTACGATGATGTCCTTTTGTCATTTAAAGGAACATTTTATAATGTATTAGATTCAAACGATTTCATCATCGGCTGTATCATTGAAATTTATAATATATAGGTCTACAGGGGGAAACGACGAAACTTAGAAAATAAAATAAATTTAAAGTGTATTTTGTGTAATAAATTCATTCGTGGTTTCGAATGACAGAGCCACAATAAGCATTCGAAAGTTAGATTGAAAAGATCCTCCCTATGCAAAAATGTAGAAACAGGACGTTCTTTAATTATTTTCAAAACAAATTAATGAACTTGCTCACAAAGAAATATTATTCTGAAATAAAATGGCAGTTAAATTTTGTAAACTGGGTGTTTTTCTATTTGTGTTAAACTTCTTTGTATATGTAAAAATATTATTTTAAAATTAATTTTAGGAAACGCAATTTCTGGCTATGAATTCCACACAATTTATCATATTTAATATGTGAAGACTCGGCAGAACTATCTTTCTAACAATTAAGGGAACATAACAAACATTCCTTACACCTGATGTGAAAGATACTCGTGACGCCCTGATAGATGATGTAGGTCATCTTTTTGAAGTGACTTAACGATACGTTCTTTTCTACTCAAAAAACGAAAGTCTGTGGAAACAATTCATAAACCTACAAGCAAAAGAAATGAAATCTCTTAAGATAATTGTAGTTAATTGTTTCTGGTTTCTAATATGATTTTGAACAGGATGCATTTCATCATGAAATTATTGTAATTACAGAAAAATAATTCGCTAAGTATTAATCAACCTTAACGTGGGAAACGTTCTATTCCGTTGTAAAAATATTTCATTCATATCAATATTTTTATAAATATTTGATTCCTCAATCCCAATAGTTTGAAATGCTCCTATTTTCTAACTGAAGTATAGCTATTATCTGTAAGAAAAATACCAGCTGTGAAATCTGTTTTAGTGAAGATGAAATAAAATAAACTTGTATAAATTGGATATGCTAAAAAGTAAAATAATCTCATTAATTTCTGTATTATTAATATTTTAAAATAAGGCTTGTGATGTTGTAGAATAGTCACGAAAACTCAATTAAGAAATAATCCAAACATACAATACTCTTCCTACTGTTTTGTAATGCATCATAAAACTAACAATATTGTTAACACTAAAGGATAGTAAAGTACCCACAGATACTTCAAATTTAGTCGTGTTAGATGGCCTTAAAATTTCAAATACCAATTTTTTATTTTATTTAATAGGTAATTATTACAGCCAAATTAGAAAACTTGATGCATGTGGCTAGCCGAAGGCCTTTAAGCCATTACAATACCTACATTCTACCGCGTTCTAACCTTAAATAACAATAAATATTTAACAGTATAATATTTAACAGTAAATATTTAAAATATTTAACAATAAATATTTAACAATAATAATAAATATTTAAGTCTCTGCCAGACGCAGAGCCGAGCGGACGTGTTTTGCTAAGCGCTCTACCTGCTGCAGGATGGTGTCGACGGAGCAGTGGCGCGCGGCTATCGGCCGCTGGGTGAGGGGCTACCTGCCGCGCGGTGGCGGTGCCCGGGACAGCGCAGGGCTGGGGCTCCTTGCGAGCGTGTGGGCGCGGCGGTGATGGCGGTGCTATTGGCGATCGGTGGGGTGGAGCTGAATCCCGGCCCCTACTAACGTCGATATCATCGAGACTATCAATAGGAACCATAAGGAACTTATTGATAGAATCGATGTGTTGCAGGCTAGGTTACGTCGGCAGAGGCTTTCAGTCAGTCGCTGCAGACAGCCAACGAGCGGCTGGCTCGCAAGGTGGATTACCTTGAGAACCAGTCGCGACGTAACAATATCGTTGTTACTGGCATCCCAGAGCAGCGGAACGAGTCTTGGGCGGACTCGGAGAGGTGTATCCTGGATCTTGCGGAGCAGCTGGGGGTCAGGTTGGAGCTCCAGGATATCGAGCGCGCGCACCGGACCGGGCGGCGGCGCGAGTGATAGCCGCGTATGATTGTGGCCAAGCTGGCCTCTTTCAGGAAGCGGAGGAGCTGCTGCGTGCAGCCCGGGAGTATCTCTCCGGGAATGGCAGGGTGCGCGTCCGTGAGGACTTCAGCTGGGCAGTGCGGCAAACGCGTAAGGCGTTAATTCCGCATTTGCAGGAGGCGAAAGCGAGCGGAAGGCAGGCGTCGATTCGTTTCGACAAGCTTGTCGTGGCAGGGCGCAGCTACGTGTTGGCTGAGCTGGCGACTCGTCCGCGGGCGGGAGGGGGCGGGGCGACGGGGTCCCGTGAACTCGGCGAAGGGCAGAACCCCAGGAGGGCGGACACCCTCCGGGCAATCGGGCGCCTCTTCGCGGCCGCCCCTACCCGCGCCTTCGGCCGCGGCCGCGCCTGCGGCTGCGCCTCGTGCGGGGCGGCGCGGACGACTTCTGACCCCGCGGCATCGCGGCGGAGGCGGTCTCGTTCGCGTTCGCGTCGGCGGTCGCATTCACGTTCCCGCCGGAGCTCACGGCACTCGGCGAGTCCTGGACGCTTTGCGGCTGACAGCCTGGAGCGAGGACCCTTAAGAGGGCGATGGCTGCGGCAAACGCAGCAGCAGGAAGCTCGCGGTGAGTCGGGACCCAGCAGGTCGCGAAATAGGCAGGAATAGGCTTTAAGAATAGGATGTTGGAACATCAAAGGTCTAGGCTCTAAGCTCGGAAATCAAGACTTCCATGGGTACATAAACACATTTGATATAATCGGTCTCGTAGAAACTTGCTGGAAGGAGGGTGAAACGTTAAATGTCTGGTTTTACAGCCATATGAAAACTAAAAACTTAGAGGGGAAAGGGTAGGTACCCGGGAGGTGTTCAGTGCATATTTCAGGATAGGTTAATGCAATTTTATGAAATTACAACAAACTCCGACAATTTTCTTTGTATTAGACTAGTAATGCAAAATACAGACATCGCAATTGTATTTATACACCGTCACCCACAGGGCTCGCGTTATTATTCTCCCGAAGCTTTTGGTGAAATCAATAATTTCTTAGATTCGTTGAAGCAAAGGTATCCGAATACTGATTTACTAGTCTTAGGTGACAGGAAAGCTCGAATTGGCCATGAGCAGGAAGTATTTTCGGAGTTGATCGGCAAGAAGCGAGAGCTAATTCTAGAAAAAGCAAAGACTCAGTCATCAATAATGACGGTCAGGAATTGTTAGAATTATGCGAGAGATTTAATCTCGAAATCTTAAATGGCAACTATGGACAGGATACTGAAGGGGAACTAACTTTATTAGTGGGAATGGAGGTAGTGTAATAGATTATGCTCTGTTGTCTCATGAAATACCAATTTACTATGTGGACATTAATATTTAGGATTTGATCAACTGTGTATGTTAAAACAATTGTGTATAATATATTGCATTGTACTATTTAATATAATAAATATGGCTGTTGTAAAAAAAATTCATCTTAAGAAAATTATCCCACCATTTAAATGTTGATTTTTAATGTAAAATAAATCACGTAAGTTACGTCAAAATTAGCATTTCATTGATTTCTTTTAAAACCATTTCCTTTATCCTCTTAGCCACAAATGCATATATTTGATAAAAGGACTTTGTCATTTAAATTCCTATCATTCGGAGATCTGATATCTGCTACAAAGTGCTATCTCCCACAAGAATCAACACTGATGTGTCTTAATTATGTAATTAACTGAAATGGTACCACTAGAGAAGATACGTAATCCAACTGTCTTGATACTTTGGTTAGATTTTTCGTTTTAAAATGAAAAGTAGAAGTAAGGAATAAATCCATAAAACTATTATTTATTCCATTTTTCGCAGAAAAATGTGATTGTTAATAATTGAATAATTGGTTAATTTTGGTTTTATAACTTAAATATAAGTTTTTTAAAATTTGAGGCTGTTTTGTCTATAGCAATTACGACGCCTACAAACCATAATTTTGTACTTACCATGCTCCTTTCCTAATGTCGCAATTAAATGATTGAAGTAGTTTTGTTATATGGTGTTAAGAATAAGGAGAATTCTTTCGAAAAACATTTACGAAAAAATAGCAGTTCCTTATAAACATTGAAGTCCTAGACTATACACATCCGGCAGAATCTATGCAAGTTATATGTATTCCTACTTGGGCGTAGTGCCGTAACATATAAATATTGGTAGTTTTCAAAATCATTTTGTCAATGTACAGTAAAACTGTGACGCATGTGGGAAAAGTACATACTGTGCACGTTGTCTTGAATTCTGAAATTTCTTCCCCACCTTTTAACCCTAAATAGTTGAATGGTGAATAAACGTGCTAACAAAGAACGCCAATAACATTTGAAAATGGACATCGTCGATCCCGAGTTTTAGAAAATTGTTTGCATTGCCGAGCGAACTCAGAATCGAGTAGGTAGTATTTAAAAGAAAATAGAAACCTTTACCCCTGACTCTACTCCTACCAAACCAGCAGAAGTAAAGCTCAACTAAACGTGCGCATTGTGACGCTACATTTACATCTAGAAACAAAACAAGGAGCCATCTCCGAATTCAGTCAATGGGTCAGAAAAACTGAACAAAAACATTCGAGATGAAGGGTCATTTACCCGAATCAGACATGCACAGCAGTATATATTGTATTTAAAAAAAATATATAACACAAATGTAAAGTACTGCATTGTGTATCGTAGTTAACATTAATATTATTTTCCTTTCTCATGATCATTGTAGTCTCCAATTATACAGAAACAGTTTTGTAGCAGAAAACATTTCAATTGAACTTAAATTTAGATCATTTTAATTATTAATTACATAGTAAAGAAGCTGTAAATTAAAGGGGAAGGGGATTAAAAGGGATATAAGGAACTGGTCATTAAATCAAGCAACGTGCATGCTCATTTAATTTCGCTTATAATAATGCATAGAAGTTACGAGATTAATTATATTTTCAAGCACCAGTTTCAAATCAAAGCATTTTTAATAGAAGAAATTAAAAAGCCAACGCTGTTCCTAAGAAGTACCACAATGGCAAGGTGCCTGTTTTTTCAAATATGAGACTGCAGGTTCGATCTTCAAGCGGCGTGCTGTCTTATTCGGCGTACATGCTTGCATAGCACCCAAAGTAGAATAACTAACGACGAAACAGCGCGTATCACGAGGCCGTGCATGCATTGCCGATTGCGGAAGAGGAGGTCGCGGGTTCTTTCGGGAGATTTAGAGGAGCGTCGTAGAAACTTAACGTAATAACATATTACGTTTCATTACGACGTTCCGACGAGTCTCGTAACGTATAAGTATTTAAAACTTATAAGTTCGTTACGTGACTGTCCACCGAAAGCCTGAAAATGGTCCCCGCCGGGAGTAAGGTGGCTCGCGTCTGAATCTTCTTCGAAAAGCAAATACATGAGGCCCATCGGGGGCGCTGCAGTGCGTTACTGGTTTTTGGTGGCAAAAATTCAGCAAAATCGCCCGCGCATGGCATCACACTGGGACCTCCCAAAGCAGAGCAGACGGGGCGGGCTAGGCGGAGGTCCCGGGAGCACGGCCAGCCTCAAACCTGATTCCTCTGCGCTTTGTTAGGTCTCAATGCTAGCCATGCGCCACCAGGGCACGAAGGCAACGCTGGGTAATTATTCTATATGAAGTCAACAAGCAGTTAAGCATATGTTCATGATAAAAAAATGCGGTTCTCAGTTTATCGCTGATAATGAACCCGGTAGGCTTCTGGTATCCCAGGCAACCACTTTACCACTATGCTACAGATGTGATGTGTTTTTGCGTCTCTACGTGATGTATTCTTTCCTACGATATGCCTTGATGTACGATGTGTACGATGGCACTTTTGTACGATGTCCAGAGACCTCGCGATTATTTGTTTTATTTCGCAATCTCGCGTTATTCTCGAAACTGAGTGATGGAGGTGTTCTGTCTATCTTTAATTTGAGAGGTTATTTGTGTTCACAGGTAATGGCATATCGACGCTCTCATCTTCTCCAAATAACTAACGATTATGTTTCAGAGCAATAACGCAGAGACGCATCTTTGCGGACTTACCTTTTGCGGAAGTTATCTGTTTCACTGATTCGTGAACCATACAGATTTCTAATGCTTTGATACAATTTTTCATCGGAGCGTGTGAATTGAAGGAGGACGTGAAATAAATGTAACAGAATTAGACGACTTATAGATCTGTTATTTCCGTGACGACGGTCCGTCAAAATCTATTGTTAGTGAAATTGAGAAGAATTTCTAGAAGTTGAATTATCTTGTGAATGTATTTTATTGTAGCAACTGATGACAGTGAAATTACTCATATTATAAAAAAATAATAGTTACATTAGGTGATGTATATACATTTCTGTACTTGTGTAATGAGTTCGTTAGAGAGACAAAATGCACTCTGCAATATCTTTAATAGGCAAGACAGCCTTTATATAACTTACTTCGTCCGGCGTATTTAAAAATGATAACATCATATGGAAAAATCACCACAAGATGAAAAGTGGCCTTAAAAATAAAGTAGATTTATTTATCGTGTAAAAAATTAGTAACCACTACGAGACGAGATTGGAATAGCAGTAGTATTAAAGTAGCAGTAGCATTAAAGTTTATTATCAATATTTCCACTCATATACATTTATTTACATTCAATATATTGCATAATAGTGTTTAAGGAATTATACTTCATGGTAAAGAATATGAAAGGTTTACCAAAATGCAGAAGATATTGACGAAATATCGCTGAGTCTCGCAGTCTCCAGCGCAGCATACACGTCCAAGGAAATCAATGAAAAAATTAATGTACATAGTTTCCTAGGGGATGCATACTCCGCACCTGGTACAAACATACGAGGTAATATTTGCAGTAGGTTACGAAAAACGTTCGAATGCTTCCTAATATTGTCACATTTCATATGTCGTTATTTCCTCGCGATACGCACAAGAGAAAGTCTGCTTTGTGTACAGTCTGTTGGTTTGAATCATGTGTGGTCGTATAGCTTACGTTTCTAGAAAGACGCGAAGAAGTTCGGGTAATATAATATTCCCAACATAAAAGTTCGTGGCTGTTGACACCTAAAACAACGTCGAACATTGTTGCACAATGGTACAGTGGTTTTTCTGCCTGGTATTCAGAAGCTGACGGGTCGGTATCTTGTATGAACGAGAACTGCATTTTTATCATGTAAGGGGGGTTTTTTGGGGGTTTTTGGGTTTTTTTCCCCCTTTTTTTTTTTAAAAACCAAAATTTTTTAAAAACAAAAATTTTTTAAAAAAAGGAAAAATTTTCCCCCGGGGGGCCTTCCCCAAATTTTTTGGAAAGGAAAAAAAATTTTAATTTTTTTTTTTTTCCCCAAAAAAGGAAAAAACCCCCCTTTTTCCTTTGGAGTAAAAAAAATTTTTTTTAATAATTCAAAAAAAAAATTAAAAACCCCCTTTTTTTTCCCCCCAAAAAAATTTTTGTTTTTTTTTTTTCCCTTTTGGAAAAAAAAGGGGGAAAATTCCCCAAAAAAAAACCAAATTTTTTAAAAAAAAAAATTTAAAAAAAGGGGAAATTTTTTAAAAAAAAAATTTAAAATTTTTTTATTTTTCCCCCCCCCCCAAAAAAATTTTTTTTTTAAAAAAAAAAAAAAAATTTCCTTTTTTTTCCCTTTTAAAGAAAAAAACCCAAAAAAAGAAAAAAAAAAAAAAAAAAACCCCCCCAAAAAATTTAAAAAAAAAAAATTTTTTTTAAAAAAAATTTTTTAAAAAAAAAAATTTTTTTTCCCTTTTTTTTCCACAAAAAAAAAATTTTTTTTTTTTGGGGGGAAATTTTTTTAAAAAAAGGGGTTTGGGGGGCCCCAAATTTAAAAAACCAAAAAAAAAATTAAAAAAAAAAAAAGGGGGTAAAGGTTCCCCCAAAAAAGGGGTTAAAAAAATTTTTCCCCCAAATTTTTTTTTTCCAAAAAAAAAAAAAACCCCCCCCCCCGGGGGGGAAAAAAATTTTGTTTTTGGGTTTTTTTCCCCCCCCAAACCCAAAAAAGGCCCCCCCCAAGGGGAAAAAATTTTTTTTTTGGGGGCCCCCCCCAAAACCGAAAAAAATTTTTCCAAATTTTTTTTTTCCCCGGGCCCTTTTGGGGGGGGGGTTTCAAATTTAAAAAAGGAAAGGGGTTTTAAAAAATTTTTAAAAAAAACCCCCCGGGGGTTTTTTTTCCCCCCCCTTTTTTAAAAAAATTTTTCCACAAGGCCCCTTTAAAAATTTTTTAAAAAAAAAATTAAAACCCCCCCCAAAAAAAAGGGGAAAAAAAAAAAAAAGGCCCCCGGGTTTTTTCCCCAAATAAAAAAATTTGGGGTTTATGTTTTTTCCCCCCAAAAAAATTTAAAAAAAAAAAATTTTTTTTTCCCAAAAAAAATTTTCGGGAAAATTTTTTTTTTTTTTTGGAAAAAAAAAAACCCCCCAAAAAATTTTTTTTAAAAAAGGGGGGCCCTTTTTTGGGAAAAAATTTTTTTTTTTTGGGGGGGGGTTTTTTTTTAAAAAAGGGGGGGGGAAAAAAAAAAAATTTAAAAAAAATTTAAAATTTTTTAAAAAAAAAAATTTTTCCCCCCCCGGGGAAAAATTTTAAAAAAAAAAATTTTTTTAAAAAATTAAATTTTTAATAAAAACAAAAAAATTTTAATTTTTCCCCACCCCCCCCCCAAAAAACCCCCCCCCAAAAAATAAAAAATTTTTTTTTAAAAAAAATTTTTTTTAAAAAAAAAAGGTTGGGAAAAGGGAAAATTTTAAAAAATTTTAAAAAAAGGGAAGGGGGCCAGTTTTAAAATTTTTTTTTTTCCCCAAAAAAATTTTTTTAAATTTTTTTTTAAAAATTTTTTTTTTAAAAAAAGGGTTTTTTAACAACGAAAAACCAAAAACCCCCCAAAACCCCCAAAAAAAAAATTTTTAAAAAAATTCCCTTTTTTTTAAATTTGGGGGTTTTCCCCTTAAAAATTTGAAATTTTTTTTTGCCCCCCAAAAAAAAGGGGGAAAAGGTTTAAAGGTTTTTTTAAAAATTTTTTTTTCCCCCCCAAAAAAAAATTTTTTTTTTAAACCCCCACTTTTTTAAAAAAAAAAATTTTTTTTAAAAAAAATTTAAAAAAAAATTTTTTAAATCCAAAAAAAACCAAAAAATTTTTTTTCCCGTTTTTTTTAAAAAAATTTTTTTTTTTAAAAATTTTTTAAATTTTTTAAAAAAAAGGGCCCCCTTAAAAAAAAAAAATTTTGAAATTTAAAAAAAGAAAAAAAAATTTTTCCCCCCGAATTTTTCCAAAAAAAAGTTTTTTTTTAAAAATTTTTTTTTAAAAAAAAAAAAATTTTTACAAAAAAAAAAAAAAAAACCAAAAAAAACCCCTTTTTTCCAAAAAAAATTTTTCCCCCCCGGGTTTTAAAACTTTCCCTTAAAATTTTTTTTAAAACCCCCTTAAACCAAACCCCAAAAAAACCCAAAAAAGAAAAGGGAAATTCCCTTTGGGGGGCCCCCCAAAAGGAAAAAAAAAATTTTTTTTTAAAAAAAAAATTTTTTTTTAAAAAAAAAGGGGGTTTTTTGGGGGTTCCAAAAAAAAAAGCCCCCAAAGGGGGCCCCCTTTTCTTTAAAAAAAAAAAATTTGCAAAAAAAACCCTTTTTTTAAAACCCCAAAAAAGGGCCAAAAAAAAAATTTTTTTTAAAAAAAAAATAAACCGAAAGGGAAAAAAAATTTTAAAAAAGGGGGAAAGGGGGGGGGGGAAAAGGGGGGGTTTTTTAAAAAAAACCCTTTTTTTTAAAAAATTTTTTTTTTAAAAAAAAACCCCCTTTTTTTTTCCCCGGGGGGGGTTTTCCAAAAAAGCGGAGGAATCGGGTTCGGGGGCCCCGGTGCCCGGGCCCCGCCTCCCCCCCCCCGGGGTTTTTTGGGGGGGGGGAAGGGGGGGGGGTTTTTTTTTAAAAAAAAAAACCCCTTTTCCCCCCCGGGGGGGTTTTGTTTTGGAAAAAAACCGGGGGCCCTGGGGGGGGGGGGTTTTTTAAAAAAGGGGGTTTCCCAAAAAATTTTTTTTTTTTTTTTTCCCCCGAACGTCGTAAAAAATTTAAATTTTTTAAAGGGGTTTTTACAGGGCCCCCCCCAAAATTCCCCAAAAGGGGGGGGTTAACCCCCCCCCCCCCAAGGGGCCCCCGGGCCCCATCGGGGGGGTTTTTCCGTTGGATTATTCTATTTTGGGGGGGCCCAAAAAAAACCCCCCCCAAGGGCCCCCCATTTTAAAAAAAGGGGGAAACCCCCCAAAAACCCAAAAAATTTTCAAAATTTTTTTTTTAAAAAAACCTTTTTTTTTTAAAAAAAAATTTCCCCCCAAAAAATTTTAAAAAATTCCAAAATTAAAAAGGGGGTTTTTGGGGGTTTTTAAAATTTTTGGGGGAAAAATTTTAAAAAAACCCTTTTTTTTTTTTAAAAAATTAGGGTTTTTTGGGGGGTTTTTTTTTTTTGGGGGGGTTTTTCCCCCGGGGGCCTTTTTGGGGGTTTTGCATAGTCCCAAAAGGAAAATTTCCCAACAAAAACCCCCGGAGGGGGGGTTTTCCGGGGGGAAAGGGGGGGGGGGTTTGAATCCCGCCCTTTCGGATTTCCCAGGAGCGTCGTAGTGAAACTTAACGTAATAAAATATTACAAGTTTCATTACGGGCGTTCCGGGGGCGAGTCTCAACGTATAAGATTTAAAACTTATAAGTTTTTGTTCGTGACTGTCCACCGAAATCTTCCGGGAAAAAGGTCCTTTTGCCGGGAGGCGGTCCCTCTGAAAACTTCTTCGAAAAACAAAAACATGAGGCCCCATCCGGGGGGGGTTTTCAAAAAATGTTGCTGGGTTTTTTTGGCAAAACGGGAAAAACGCCCGCGCATGGGATCACACTGGGACCTTTCCCCCAAACAGAGCAGACGGGGGGGGCTAGGCGGGGGTCCCGGAGCACGGGCCAGCCCCCGGGAAACCCCCTTCCCCCGCTTTGTTAGGGCTCAAGCTAGCCATGCGCCAACCCGGGCACGAAGGCAACGCTAGTAATTATTCTATTTGAAGTCAACAAGCAGTTAAGCATATGTTCACATGATAAAAATGCGGTTCTCGTTCCTTTACAAGATACGAACCCGTCAGCTTCTGAATACCAGGCAACCACTGTACCATTGTGCAACAATGTTCGACGTTGTTTTTTAAAAAATTACGAACTTTTTTTGTTGGGAATATTATATTACGAACTATTTCGCGTCTTTTTTAGAAACCTTTAAACCATACGACCACATGATTCAAACCAACAGACTGTAACAAAGCAGACTTTTTTTTTTGTGCGTATCTACGAAATCTTTACAAAGAAATGTGACAATATTAGGGGAAACATTCGAACGTTTTTTGTAAATCTACTGCAAAAAGTACCTCGTATGTTTGTAAAGATTTTCAGGATGCAAACCAGGAAAAATATTTCATTAATTTTTTCATTGATTTCCCTTGGGCGGGGTATGCTGCGCTGGAGACTGGGGACCAGCGATATTTTGTCAATATTTTTTATTTTTGGGAAAACCCTTTTTATATTCTTTAAATGAAGTATAATTCCCTTTAAAAACTATTATGCAATATATTGAATGTAAATAAATGTATATGAGTGGAAATATTGATAATTTAAAATTTAATGCTACTGCTACTTTAATACTATCTATTCCAATCTCGTAGTGGTTACTTTAATTTTTTCAGTAAAAAGCGTCTACTTTATTTTTAAAGGCCACTTTTCATCTGTTGATTTTCCCTAAGATGTTATCATTTTAAATACGCGACGAAGAAGTTATAAAAAAAAACTGTCTTGCCTATTAAAAGAAAGATATTGCAAGAGTGCATTTGTCTCTAACGAATCATTACACAAGTACAGAAATGTATATAACACCTTTAAAGAACTATTATTTTTTTTATGAGTAATTTCACTATCATCTGTTGCTACAATAAAATACATTCACAAGATAATTCAACTTTAGAAATTCTTTTTTCCCCAAATTTTACTAAAATAGATTTTGACGGACCGTCGTCACGGAAATAACAGATCTATAAGTCATCTAATTCTGTTACATTTATATTTCACGTCCCTCTTGAATTCCCCAAAACGCCCGGGTGAAAAAATTTTTATCAAAAGCATTAGGGGAAATCGTTTAGTTCACGAATCGGGGAAGAGGATAACTTCCGAAAAGGTAAGTCCGCAAAAAAATGCGTCTGCGTTATTGCTCTTGAAAACATAATCGTTAGTTATTTGGGGGAAGATAGAGCGCCCGATATGCCATTACCCCGGGGAAAACAAAAAATTTTCAAATTAAAGATAGACGAGACACTTCCCTCCCAGTTTCGAGAATAACGCGAGATTTGCGAAATAAAACAATCCGGGGGTCCACAGACATCGTACAAAGTGCCATCGTACACATCGTACATCAAGGCATATCGTAGGAAAGAATACATCACGTAGAGACGCAAACTTACATCCGCATCTGTAGCATAGTGGTAAAGTGTTTGCCTGGGATGCAGAAGCTACCGGGTTCGTATCTTGTGAATAAACGAGAACCGCATTTTTATCATGGAACATTTTAATGTTTTTTGACTTCATATAGAATAATTACTAGCGTTGCCTTCGTGTTGGGGGGCGCATGGTTAGCATTGAGACCCAACAAAGCGGGGGGAACGGGGCCCGGGGGCTTTGCCCGGCCCGGGACCTTTCCCCCTAGCCCGCCCCCGTCTGCTCTGGGGTTTGGGAGGTCCCAGGGGATGCCATGGGGGGCGATTTTTGGAATTTTTCCATAAAAAACCCGCAAAACTTTTTTTCAAAACGCCCCGATGGGGCCCCCGGGATTTGCTTTTCGAAGAAGACCCGACGCGAGCCGCCTCCCGGCGGAGGGATTTTCGGGAAAATTTCCGGTGGGGTCACGAACGAAACTTATAAGTTTTAAATACTTATACGTTACGAGAATCGTTTCCCGGGAAAGTCGTAAGAAATTTTTAAAATTTTTTTACGTTGCCCCACTACGACGCTCCCCCGAAAATCTCCCGAAAAGGGCGGGGTTGAACCCGACCCCCCTTCCGCAATCGGCAAAGCATGCACGGCCCCTTTGTGACACGCGCCCTTGTCGTTGGATTATTATACTTTAGGACTATGCGCCCTGCACTGTGAATAAAGAACACGCCGCCCAAGAGGGTGAACCCCAGTCTCCGAATTTAAAGGAAAAGGGACCGCCCTTGTGGTACTGCTTAGGGAAAAGCGTTGGCTTTTAAATTTTTCCAAAAAATGCTTTTTATTTGAAATTTGGGGCTTGAAAAAAATAATGAATCTCGTAACTTCGCATTATTATAAGCGAAATTAAATGATCCGGGACGTTGCTTGGATTTAATTACCCGTTCCCTTTTTAACCCCCTTTAAACCCTTCCCTTCAATTTGAAAATACGATGTCATTAATAATTAAAATCGAATCACAAATTTAAGTTCAAAAAGAAATGTTCTTTGTTTCCCAAAAATGTTTCTGATAATTGGAAACTACAATGATCATTGAGAAAGGAAAATAAATTTAAAGTTAACTAGATAAAAAATGCAGTACTTTACATTTTGGGTTTTATATTTTAAAAAAAACAATATATACCTGTAATGTATACCGATTCCGGGAAATTTTACCCTCATCTCGAATGTTTTTTTTCAGTTTTTTTTGACCCATTGACTGAATTCGGGGATGGCCCCCGTTTTTTTTCTAGATGAAATGAAGCGTCAAAAAGCGCACGTTTAGTTGAGCTTTACTTCTGCTAGTTTGGTACGGGGTAGGGGTTAAAGGTTTCATTTTCTTTAAATACTAACTACTCGATTCTGAGTTCGCTCGGGAATGCAAACAATTTTCAAAAAATGGGTTGGCCCATGTCCATTTTCAAATGTTATTGGCATTCTTTTTTAACGTTTATTCACCATTCAACTATTTAGGTTAAAAAAGGGGGGGAAGAAATTTCAAATTTAAACAACGGGACAGTATGTACTTTTTTCCCCAAAGTCACAGTTTTTTCTGACATTGACAAAAAGATTTTGAAAAAATACCCAATATTTATATGTTTGGGAAAGTTGGCGGGACTACGTCCAAGTAGGGAAAAAAGTATAACTTTTATAGATTCTGCCGGATGTATAGTCTACGACTTCAATGTTTATAAGGGAAATGCTATTTTTTCGTAAATGTTTTTTCAAAAAAAAATTTCCTTATTTTTTTAACACCATATAACAAAAATACTCCCAAATTTTTTAATTGCGACATTAGGAAAGGAGATGGTAAGTACAAAATTATGGTTTGTGGGTAATTTCTATAGACAAAAAAGTCCTCAAATTTAAAAAAATTTCAAGTTATAAACCAAAAATTTAAACCCAAATTTTTCAATTATTAACAATCACATTTTTTTTGGGAAAAAAGGAATAAAGTAAAGGTTTTTCGGATTTATTCCTTAATTTACTTTTTTATTTTAAAAAAAAAATCAAACCAAAGTGTCAAGACAGCTGGGTTACGTATTTTTCTAGTGGTACCATTTCGTTAAATAGTTAAGACATCAAGTTTATTCTTTTGGGGGATAGCACTTGTGGAATATCTCCGAATGATAGGAATTTTAAAAAGAAAAAAATCCTTTTTTCAAAAATATGCATTTGTCAAAAGGATAAAGGGAAAAGGTTTTTTTAAAAAAACAATAAAATGCTAATTTGACGTAACTGTTAGTGGGTTTATTTTACATTAAAATCAACATTTAAAAAGGGGGATCATTTTCTGAAGATGATTTTTTACATCAGCCATATTTATTATATTAAATAGTACAATACAAATATTATACAAAATTTTTTTAAAATAAAAGTTGATCAAATCCTATATATTAGTGTCCACATAGTAAATTGATATTTGAAATTTTAAGGGCCCTCTAAACGAGTAAATTTGAAGTATCCCGGGGGACTTTTTTTATCCTTTGTGTTAACAAATTGTTCTTTTATGATGCATTACAAAACAGTAGGAAGAGTATTGTATGTTTGGATTATTTCTTAATAGAGTTTTCGTAACTATTCTACAACATCGCACAAGCTTAATTTTAAAATATTAATAATACAGAAATTAATGTGATTATTTTACTTTTTGAGCATATCCAATTTATACAAGTTTATTTTATTTCATCTTCACTAAAACAGATTTCACAGCTGGTATTTTTTTCTTCAGATAATAGCTATACTTCAGTTAGAAAATAGGAGCATTTCAAACTATTGGGATTGAGGAAATCAAATATTTATAAAAATATTGATATGAATGAAATATTTTTACAATGGAATAGAAACGTTTCCCCACGTTAAGGTTGATTAATACTTAGTTAATTATTTTGTTCTGTAATTACAATATTTTCATGACGAAATGCATCCTGTTCAAAATCATATTAGAAACCAGAAACAATTAACTACAATTATCTTAAGAGATTTCATTTCTTTTGCTTGTATGTTTATGAATTGTTTCCACAGACTTTCGTTTTGTGAGTAGGAGAGATGGTATCGTTAAGTCACTTGAAAAGATGACCTACATCATCTATCGGGGCGTCACGAGCATCTTTTACATCAGGTGTAAGGAATGTTTGTTATGTCCCCTTAATTGCTAGAAAGATAGTTCTGCCGACTCTTCGCGTATTAAATATGATAAATTGTGTGGAATTCATAGCCAGAAATTGCGTTTCCTAAAATTAACTTTAAAATAATATTTTTACATATACAAAGAAATTTAACACCAATAGAAAAGCACCCAGTTTACAAAACTTAACTGCCATTTTATTTCAGTATAATTTTTCTTTGTGAGCAAGTTCATTAATTTGTTTTGAAAATAATTAAAGCACGTCATGTTTCTGAAATGTACTTTTTTGCATAGGAAGGATCTTTTCAATCTAACTTTCGAATGCTTATTGTGGCTCTGTCATTCGAAACCACGAATGAATTTATTACACAAAATACGCTTTAAATTTATTTTATTTTCTAAGTTTCGTCGTTTCCTCCTGTAGACCTATATATTATAAATTTTAATTATACAGCCGATAATGAAATCGTTTGGATTTAATACATTATAAAATGTTCCTTTAAATGACAAAAGGGTCATCATCGTAGGATGTAATCTATTGCTTGTCACGCACAAAAACTGCACCAGCAGTGAGAACACAGCCTTGACATGAGGGTGTCTCCACCCGCTTGACATTCGGCGAATAGATGGTTCACTCTCAGTCACGAGTTGTCGAGGTGCACCAGCTGATGTTGGCTTTCTTTGACACTCTGCTTCTCGAGAAGCCTTTGGAGACGAGGTTACTGGTGACGGATACTCCAACATTACGGAACCAAATTCTGAAACAAAGAAAGAAAAATTGGGTAAGATTAAGATATTGTGGCATCGGTATACACGCTGTATTAATATTAAGAACTATCCACAAATAATTAATATGTTATTGCTACACGACACTTGATTTCATTCGTGGTTTAACACTGAAGGTAATCAGATTTCCATAAAGAATTGCTGACCCGACGTGCCACGTGAGAAACTAATGGAGCACCCAATTTAAGATTATAATGTTGCACCATCAAACTCCACAAGTAATACGAATCCTCCGGTCAATCCTCTTTATCGCTTTAAGGAGTTATCCGACCGCATGAAACGACTAACTTCAGGTGAGACGCCTCGTCAACCATATTACGACAAAACTTAACACGTAGGGGCTACTTTTCAGTCACGACGCTTTACTCCACGTCAACTGACGCGTCTTTCCAACCACCAAATCTGCTGGTATCTCCGGAATTATCCAGATAACGCACACAAGTGTATCAACCGTTGTAATTTCCTCCTGGGAAAAGGATAGGACAAGAACTGGCGGTTCGTCCAACTTTACTTCGCTTGTTGGTGTATGATCGAAATCATTACTTAATATTTTTCATCGATGTAGGTTCTGGCGTTTCCAGTATTCCAAATACAATATCTGCCCCAAGGTAAACTCAGGATGTACTTCTTTTGGCAGCATATGGTTCACTAATCAATACATATGGATCTCAGCATTTTGTTTTAAATTGAAAATACGAAGAGATTATCCTTTGAGTTTCCAGGTCTCCGTCGTAACCACTCCAATTTTAGTTTCAGACTGTCACATTACAGATTCTTACTAGATTGTTGTACGAGCTAACTGATAAATTGAACTAATCTGTTCGATGTCAGGAACTACCATCTCACCAAACTAGCGTAAAGGCTCAGTTGGAAATCCCTTCAGTACATCCAATAATATCAGACTCTCCTGAGCTTTTAACATTACCTAAACGCCTAGACCTGCCAACCATTCCACTCTACATCATATCGTAGTAACACCAGGACCTCTCTGTTTTCATTCTCGTCGCCTTTTACCCGACAATCTTCGTATCACCAAGGGTGAATTCAAAACTATGTTAGACGCTGTAATTATACTCCGTTCAGACAGCCCTGGTCTTTACATCTTGTGCCAAAGAAATACTATGTGCGTGGCGTCTCTGCGGTGATTACAGAAGATTAAATGCCAGGGCTGTGCACGATGCATACCCCATTAAACAGATTTCTCCGTAGAGTTACATGGTTCAACTGGTTTTAAAAAATTTTCTCCTTCAATCTTACTTGCTAATTTCCGTAAATCCCACCGAAATCGATAAAACCACGATCGCAACCCCTTTTGAAACTTTTGCTTTTAAATACGAGTTTTTGCCTTTAAATATTCAAAATTATACAAAAATATATACAAAATTAAAGCGTTACTAGATTACCCACTTCCAAGTAAAGTCCGTGAACTATGCCGATACTCGGGCCTCCTGAATTTCTACAGAGGTTTACCTCCTGCTACATTTGAGGCACTTCTGATAGAATTAATATGTTCGAAGGACAGATTTATCATGCAATGGACATCGGAATCTAAGAGTGCTGATCAGGACACAGTCATTATCATAGGAGGGCAGAATAACTAATTTGGGCGGTGACTAACCTGATCAATAAGTAAACAAATTACAATGTGCTGCTCAAAATAATAACATTGCAATCTCAACTCTGCCTTTCCGGTACAAAAGACCAACACTAAGCAGCGAGATTAAGCACACAAAACAACAACTAAAACTGCAACTGGAAGAAACTAATTTAACATGCTTTTAAATTAATTTCCTCTTAACAAAACACATCATGTTCTACGTGAACCTTGCTGGAAAGCATAGTTAACAAGGTTGCACAATACATCAACTTCAGTCCTCAGTCTCCTGCTAAAAACTCCATTCCTTTCCCTCCTTACGTTCTCCAACCCCACCCTTATTTCGAACCCTCTTTCCTCCTCCTCCAATCCCACTACCAATTCATCCACACCTGCTGCCTCTGTCACTGCTGGGACACATTACAACCTTTCACCACGCACTCGAGATAAAATGGCGTAAATATATAGCAAATACAGTCGAATGCAGAAAACATGTGTCGGTACTTGCAAAATAAAAACATACTGTAACATATGTTCAATCGTTTTCAAATAAAACTGAGTTGATCAAGTCATCTCTACAGAGCGATTTAAATCAAATTTATATTCTTTGCTTTAAATCAAATGAATATTCTCTGTTTAGCGTTTTCTAAATTTCAAACTTTTACCTCGTAAGCTTTTATTGTAGAGCAAGGAAATCTCAAAGGTCCTGAATCTGGGGTTCTTGTATTTACGTTAGAAATAATATAGATTCTATCTCCTGGACATAATTATTTATTTATTTTACGTCAGAAAAACAGTTAAAAACTGCGTATGACGTGCTATGGGGAAAAGTGAATTGTGTGCACATTTTCAAAATTCTGTGATCCTACACTTACTCATATACTACTTAAATCTTGAATTTTTGAAAGGGAGAAAAAACAAAACTCCCATGCAATAAAATCTATTGTCAAAGATAAATAAGCAATAAATTTTGGCTCTTATTACTTCTTGAAAGGGAAAAAAAAACAAAAAAAAAAAACTCCCATGTAATAAAATCTATTGTCAAAGATAAATAAGCAATAAATTTTGAATTTTGAAAGGGAAAAAAAAACAAAAAAACTCCCATGTAATAAAATCTATTGTCAAAGATAAATAAGCAATAAATTTTGGCTCTTATTACTTCCTGCCGCGACAACAAGGAAACGATAATTTGAATCATTGTATTTCCCACTGAATACTAGAAGACGTGCACAGAAAATGAAGTTACATTTATGTCCAGAAGCAAAACAAGGGGCCATCTCAGCATTTGCTCAATGGATCAGGGAAACTGGACGAAAAACCTGATCGAGATGGGGTCATTGACCCGGAAGCTGTAGTACAATAGTTGTTACAGGTTGTTTATACTCATTTATACAGTCCAAATGGTAAATAATGCATTATGTATCATTGTTAAAATTAATGTTACTTTTCTTGTTATGCTCAGTATAGTCTCTAATTGTATAGAAACAGTTATGCAGCAGAAACGATTTCACTTTGGGATTTAAACTTTTCTATTGAATTTAATCGTTTAATGTCATCTGGCAACGTGTTGTAAAATAATGTACATGTATTGTATGTGAATTTTGTAATGAGCTGTTGATACTGTCACCTGATGAATATGATTTCTACGTCGAGTGTTATAGTAATAGACTTCTGCATTTTCTGAAAAATATTCCTGCCCTTGAGCAAGTCATTTTTACAAAACCACTGATTCGTAAATAAAAAGACACGGTAATGGTAGAATTCCTAGATTAATGAAGAGAGGCTTACATGAATCACGTGGGTGGATTTGGTTATTATTCGTACAATCTGTTTTTGTAATCTAAAAGTCTGGGAGCTATAAGATGTATTTCCAGAATATTATGCCATATCTCAGGCGGGAATGAACATTCGCGAAGTATACACAACGAGCAGTATGAAGGCTGACTGAATTTGCAAGAATTCTGAACGCGTAGCATAAAGAACTTAATTGTGTGTTCAATTCATTTAAATGGACGTTCCATTTAAGGTTTGACTGAATTGAGAGACCTAAAAATTTTGTTGCCTTAACATCAGTCAATGGTACACTGTTCATTTTCAATGGAGCACAGAATTGTTTATTTGAAATGGAAAACTGCATTAAAACCGTTTTCTTTTCGTTTACTATTAATTTGTTATTTCGGAACCAATTTGAAACATCTGATATTGTACTATTTACTGTTTCTTTATTGCAAAGGATGTTCGTATCATCTGCAAAGAGAACCGTTCTTCCGTTTTGAATCGTCGAGGGCATATCGTTTACGTAAAGTAGGAACAGAATAGGGCCTAAAATCGATCCTTGAGGAACTCACATGCAACGGGCAAAGAGTCGGAAAGGTGCGTACGTAATGTTCCATCATTCCAGTAAGGTATTTCAACTCTGAGATCGTTGTTTAGAGAACA